>LOEQ01002166.1:94169-120630 GCA_001685075.1 Bramus lutescens | reverse complement strand
CCATCCATCCATCCATCCATCCATCCATCCATCCATCCATCCATCCACCCACACTTATGGAACAACCATTTTGCAGTCACCAGAGAGCTAAATGTGGTCAAAGCAGCTACTGTCCAGTCATGGACACTCCCTGAAACGGCAGGGTGAGGATTCATGCTCAGACAACTCAACTCTGGGATCCAATCTCTTTCCTCTTGTGTGTCTCTCATGACGCAAACTCTTACTTAGGTTAAGCTTTTTAGAGCTAAGAGGTTGATGATAGCTGACTTCGAATCACATTCTTCTTAACAAATAACTGCCAACTTAACTTAAGGGGGTGGGGCTACACACCCAGCACAGTGTCACTTGTGGGATTACAGCCATCAAGGCTGCAGACTCTACTAAGCACTCCCACACACCGCTAGACTCTTGGACCCAGAAGCAGACAACTGTGCCCCAATGCTTCCCCTTCAGCATGGGCTAGGAGAGGGCCCCAAGGCAAAAACCTTTATGATGCTTGCTTTCTAAGTCTTGAGCAGATGCCCCTCTCTCCTTGGACTGTCTGTCACCATTGGTAATGCCCTGATAAAGACCTAGATGATCACAGCTTCTTTTCTGTCCCACTCAGATGACTCAAGAGTAAATATATATTCAAAGAAAAAAAGCATTAATGTTAAAAGCTCTACCCCGGGGGTCAGGGAGATGGTTCAATTGGTAAAGGGGTTGCCTTATGAACATGAAGACTGGAGTTTGATTCACCCGCATAAAAATTTGGGAGTGGGGGTGCACACCTGTAACCCCAGTCATGGTGGGAAGAGAAAACTCAATGGCCAGCCAGCCTAGCCTTGAGGTTACAGGTCACTGAGAGATCCTGCCTCAAACAAAAAGTGGAAGGCACCCAAGGAATGACACTTGAAGATGTCCTCTGGTCTCCAGAGGCATAGGCACACATATGCATGTATGTACCTGCACATACATGTGGCACTCATACCAGTACAAACTCTTCCTCGACAATTCCTCCCTTGGGAATTCTGTTGACCAGAAAAGAAATAGAAAAATGACAGAAAACCAGGACTCCTAAGAGTAAGATGCTCAGATATCCAGGGAGGGTAAAATCATGCTCCTTCCTTGGGTGGACAGCATCTAGGTACCCCTTCCCAGACAAGGACCTCACCGAATCTACAAGCAGCTTCTTGCTGGACTCCCCGATGCTCTTCAAGGCCACATCCACATCCTTCTGGCCAGGGAGGCAATTCACACAGTTATTCAAGGAGTGAGACACGGCTTTGGCCACCTGCACACACAGAAGGAGGGAAACACCTTAAGAAAGCCACTTCTGGCACAAATGCCTTTGCACATTTGTTGAGAAAGAGAAAACAAGCAGAGCTGCCACTGACATGGGAATGATTCACTGGCAGCCACCCAACAACTGTTAACTAAACTAAATCACCTCAGCCAGGTCTCCGGTCTCTGCTACCCTGAGGCTGAGGGTAACAGCCTAAATGATACACATACCACCTGCTCCCCAGGGCAGGATGAGCCACAGCTCTGGAATCCAAACACAGAATTCTCTAATATGAGACCAGGTCCTAAAGCACAGGCACCTTCTCTTAAATGAAACAGAAATACCTCCCTTATCTGGAGTCCTACTAAAGTCCCCAAGGTTGAAATTATACTTAAGTTCTTGGGAGCATAGCTAAACCAGTGACTGATTCTTCTCATTGACCCTCTGGGGCTCACATACCTCAAGACCTCACTTTCATGACAGGCAAGGAGGGTGCTCCAGTACAAACAGCCCAACCTGGTGAAGATGCCTGCATGCTGCCTTTCAAAAATACTGAAATGACTCTCTGCTTGCAAGCTCTGTTCACCACAGTTAAAAGGGAAGCTGAGGAGTAGCAGTGACATTTTGTTTAGTTCTAAGACACCTTCCCAGTCTTATGTTGAGAACACTGCCCAGACTGTCCTTAGCCAGTTAGTTTCATTGGATAGTTGAAGAATCATCAGAAGAGATTAAGGGACTTTTGGGTAGCTGGAACTGTATTATATCTGCTTCACTATGAAGAGTTTAGTGAAGTAGACACAAGCCCTGAGCAAGCATGCTATGTCTGGAGTCCCAAGCCGGACAGAATTCAAAGCGCCCATGTCACTTGTTGACTATGAATTAAGTAGATGCCACATTAATGTGGGAAATACTAAGTAAGACATAACAGGGAACATCATGTATGGTCCAGCTTGCTACCACCATACACACTTGGAAAGGATCTGAAAACACCTACCGAGTCCCTAGAATTCCTGCCAGGAACATGTATCCAGAATTCACAAGCCCAATGACCATAGTTCCCAGTTCCCAGGCTCACCTGGGCTAGCCTCTGCTGACTCTCTGTATCACCAGGTGCAATTAAGGCCTGCTTGGCTTCTTGGATGAGCATGGCAGAGCCCTCCATCACATCCCGAGCAGAATCTAACATGGCATGAGCAGCCTCGGGGTCATTTGTGGATGCAGCCACTCCTCGGGCAGCCTGGGCCAATGTTTTCAGAGCTTGGGCTGTTTCTCTAGCTGCCACTCCTGCAGAGAGAAGCCAGTTAGAGTTTCTACTGAATTCCATCAGAAGTTACATTTCTCCTCTACAATAACACTGGAGTCCAGAATATTCTTTTGAGAAATGTGAGTTGCTGTGTTTCTCAATGAAGTAGCTCAGCCCCTTGTGTCCAAGCCAATCAATATAGACATCACAATGTATGACATGCTCCATGCTCCAATTTCTATTGCCTCACATGTCCCTAGATCTAAAATGCCACTTACATGGGAGCAGGCATGCAGATGGAGTACACAGAATGTGTGTTATTTTAATATACTAATCTTCCCAACTGCCTTTACTGGGGTATGAACTATACACACAAAAGAGAGAGAGAGAGCACTTCAGTGAATTTGCATGGGCAGATACATAAACCATTACAGTCTCCTTCCCCAGCAATGCTCCTCACACTGGAAATAATTACTCTCATCTGTCACCTTACTCTGGCTTAAAGGAACCACACAACATGCATGTATCTGTTTTCTAACTATCAAGGCTGTGAGTTCAAGTGGTGCTGCTCTATGGAACTATTTCTTATTCTTCCTATCTGATCTTACACAAATGTTCTAACATTTGCATATCTGTCCCTCTGCTGACAGACAGTTAAGCCATTTTGTGTTTGAGATCAAACTCCCAAGAAAGGTCTTGTGTGTGCATTCAGGTGAGCATGTGGAATCACTTATGTTGAATAAAGCCTAGGATTTGAATTGCTGAGTCACAGAGGGCTAACGTAGCTTTAGAAAATAGTACACGGCAGGATTCCAGAATGGTTCTGCCTTTACACACCCCACAGACAACAGTGAAGAGCTGTGGGTACCGTTGGGGTTGGAATTTCTGAGGGTCTGTAGCTGCATGAGGAGTAACCATCCAAGTTCTATTCCATCGCTATGACAAATAACAATAAACCATGGAGGGGAGAGAAGGGTTTGCTTGGCTAATGATTCCAGATTGTCATTTATTACTGTAGGAAGCCAAAACGGGAACTCAAACCACCACATCCACCGTTGAAAGCAGAGAAAGAAAACCAAGGTATGTTTCGTTTCCCTTACAACGCTCAAAACCCCATGCCTAGGGAATGATGCTGCCTACAATTCGCTAATGGACGTTAGATGGCCCAGCAATCAAGAGCCCACACATAGACAAGCGTATAGGCCAACCTGGGCTAGACAATTCCTCACTAAGATTCTCTTTCATGGGGCTAGAGTGATGGCTCAGCAATTAAAAATATGCATTGCTCTTTCAGAGGTTCCCAGCAACCACATGATGGCTCATGGCTGTTGATAATCCAGTTCTGGGGGATCTGAGACTCTCTTTTCACCTCTGAGGGAACCAGCCTTGCACATGGTACATACACATACATTCATACAGGCAAAACACTCATACACATAAAAAAATAGATCTTAATTTGCTTTAAGGATTCCCTTTCCAGATAATTTTAGGCTGTGTCAAGCTGTCAGCTAAAACTAACTAGTATGGGAATGATGTTGAGAACACTTAAATACATTTAATGGCTATTGGGTCTCTTCTTGTGAAGTGTCTATCTTTAAATCCGTTTTGATACAGACAGCAGGTCTGTGGAGCCATGATGAATGTACACCAGTCCTCTAAAGGTTCAGCATCACCTCATGCGGAACAAACACGTGTCCAACTGTGAGGACCCCGAGACCACCAAAGAGAGGATGGAGCGTGGGGAACTTTCTCCTGTGAACAAAGGAGTCTGATCTACCATGGAGCTTCTCTCAAGGAATGGTTGCCCATAAGGCCTAGCAGTAACAGTGTCCTGACCACAGGACACTTCCTAGGCAGCACTGGAGCTGGATCTGAGGTTCCAAGCTTCCTGCCACACAGTCTTTAGAACGTTCTTGGGAGCACTGAGGTACTCCTTTCAGGCTGGACTATATCTTTCTACAGAGCTGTTCTTCAAGTCTTCACAGACACAGTCAGCGGCCTTCCCTGTCATACCCATGAGGCTCCGTAAGAAGAAAAGCCCCAGACCCCATAAAGCCATCTCTGTAGCTGCAGACTCAATGAATGGTCGGCGTGTCACACAGCTGGGATGGAGTGCTGCGGCCTAATCATGGCAGGTCACAATATTGTCAATCTACGCTTTGTCGGCCAGCCTATGGAAAGGAAGGGCATTAAACTTGGGATTTCTTTCTTTTGTGTGTGTGTGTGATATGTGTGTCAGATATGTTGTGCATGTGATGGGTGTGTATGTGGTGTGTGGCAGGTATGTGTGTGCATGTGATAGTTGTGTGTATGTGTTATGTGTGTGACAGGTCTGTGTTGTGTGTGCGCAGGCACTAAGAAGTCCAGAATAGAAAACACAAAGATAAATAAAGCTAAGGCCAGAGGAGAAACACTTTTTGTTTCAGCTTTTGGCTCAGGGTTGAAGGATGTCCTCATGCAGAAGAACTCCAGATGTGGTCAGGCTATCATCTATGTCACCATCTGCCCTGCCAAGTGTCTGTGTGTCTAGACTGCTGTCTCTCTCATAGGCCATAGCTTCCCAAACGCTTCAGGAGTAACTGAGAATTGACTGTTGAAGATTCTCGGCTGTAATTTTTCTTTTTTAAAGACATCTCCTATTGCCACTTCTCTTTTATTAGTTGGATTCTTAAATCCACTTCTATTCAAATTCTGTAAGAATTAAAAAAATGAAACATTCATAATATGCATTTAGAAAAGTTGTGTTTATATAAAACTACTAGATGGAAAATATTTTATAGTTTAAGAAGATATAAAAATTTTAAGATTACATTTTATTTACTTATTTTGTGTGAGCAAATGTGACAGTTTAGGTGTAGGTCTGTGTGTACGTGTGTAGGCAGGTGTGGCATGCACAAGAAGTTTAGAGGACAACTTCTGGGAGTCCGTTTCTTCTTCCTCCACGTAGGTTCCAGGAATTGAACTCGGATCATCAGGCTTGGCAGCAAGCATCTTTACCTGCTGAGCCACCCTACTGTTCTTTAAGATGATTTCTGAAAGGCAGAAACTAGAAAGCCAAGCTCTAAGACCCTGCACCTGTCCTTTCCACGGACCTTCTATGGAGAGCTCACTGTGAAATCTCAAGGCACAACCAAGGCTCCTTTTGGGAGGAACCAGGTTTCCCAGAGAGAGGAAGTCACATCATCAAAATGATAAAACAAGGCCACCAGGTGAGTCCATTGAACACTGAAGGTCCAATATGGCTGCATTCACAGCCATGAATCACTATAGGGTCATGTGGCCAAAATCAGCAATGTCTCTTCCTTCTCATTATGACCCTACTACCACGTATTTCTTTTCTGGTCAAGTGTACATGAAGATCTGTAACCCAGCAGTGGCAGGCTGTAAAGCACACATCTGTTCTAATAGCTGCAATCCTTGGGGAACACAGATATTTATTCACATCTGGATTTTTCAGTTATATTCAGTAGCAGAGTTTCAGGACAGCAAGAGATATCAAACATATCAGCATACTGTGAAGCTGTTTTTGAAAGAGGGTCTCATGTTACCCACGCTAGCTTTGAGCTCCTGATCCTTCTGTCGCCAGGCACATGCTACCACACCCAGCTCTCAGAATGTTTGTTATTTCCAGAATTCACACGTATTGCATGCCAAGCCAGTGCGGAACCACAATGCAAGGCTCCAAGATGAATTTAGAAATGATGTAATCTTTTACTGTGTTTGAGTAAAAGCTTGTACGTAGCTATGTTAAATGATTTAGACATGTATTTGGACTATTTAACTGGCCAAACAAAAACCCACTTACATTCTGATACAGCCCACTAATAGTTAATGTGCAGCCTCTGAACATTCCACGCCTCAAGCATGGAAAAAGGAGGGATCCTGGACTCAGTGAGGAACTGTTCACCCTTGTTCTCTTTTTCCTTGCTTCCCACACTCTTCAGCTGCTGAAACTGCCCCCAACCAGATGGGCAAGGACGCTAACGGGGGTGTCTCCATTGCCCCATGGGACTCTCTGGGCAGCAGCTCTTTTTCTTCAGAGACACATTATCTCTCACCCATGGATGTGGCTCCCATGTCTACCATTCAGCTTCGTGCTTCACTAGTTAACCTTTTCCCAATCGGCCACTCACTCCAGGCAAACTTTTCCACAGTTAAGGTTTCAATGAGCATGACTAAACTAATAATTACAAGATCTCCATTTCCAGCCAAGCCTCCTCTCCTAAAAGAGTCAGATAGCAAGCTGCCTACAGCATCTCTATAGGTACACACACTAAGTACTTTAAGCCAAGTCCATCTGAAGTTAGAACTGAACTGCATCCTTGAACTTCAACCCTCGCCCCTACCAATCTTGCAATCTTAACCCCAGCAGCTCATGGAACCCTTCATTTAGCTGACGGGCCAAGAATTCTTGTTTTTCTCCTCATCTCCATGTCTGCCACATCCGTACCAATCACCAAGAATTGTCAGCTTGCTTCTTTCATCTATCACCCTGTATGCACCATTGCCATACTCCAGATCATGAATGTTTGAAGACCAAAGGTCCATGTATTAAAGACTTGGTCCCCAAGGTGATGCTAATAGGGCCGAGAGGGAGGACTTCAGGACATGTGCTCTGTAAGGTGGTTCTAGGAGACAACCCTCTGTGCCTTCCTTCTCACTCTTACGTTCTGGCCATGATGTAAGCAGTTTTGTTTTACTGCATTCTCCTGCATCATATGCTGTGTCACCTACACTCAAATCATTATGGATTAGAGTCACCATGAGCCAAAATAAACCTTTTCTTTATAGAAGCTAATTACCTCAACTATTTTACTTGAGTGACAGAAAGCTGACCAAGGCTCACAGAAGATCGCCATCTTATCTAGACAAATTCAGCAGTCTGGTTGTCAGTCTCCCTGCTTTCTGTTGTTTCTCTCCAGTCTATTCCACCCACAGGAGGAAGAGTCACACAGAGGCCACTGTCACCTGTCTCCACAACTACAACCCTCCAATGGTTTCCCAAGGATTTTGGTGAAACCCGAAGCTGCTCATGCTGCCTACGAGACCCCTTGGTATCTGCACCTTGGCTCAGCTTCCTAGCTGTGTCTTCCTTCTTACTAGAAGTTTCGCAGTTCCTTGACTCAGTTTCTCACTCACCTTTCAGAACTCGTACACCCAGCACCCATTTCAACACCACCTTCCCAATGCCTGCCAAAGCTGAATGGCTTGCTATCTAGGCTGTTTTTCAGATGCCAAGCAAAGAGGCTGCTTGCCATCCTGCATGTTATCTGTACCAGGTGATGTATCTTCGAGGGCTCCAGCAGTCTCCCCTCCCCGAAGCACACATTTCATCATCTACATGGAATCTTCCAGACTTCTAGGATCGTGTAGGAGTTTCTAGAATGTAAACTTCTCTCCTATATTCTAGTTTGTAAGAAGTCATACCTACATTTCCCTTTCTTCTGGAGCCCCTCAAAGTGTTCTGGGTGATCTTCAACACTCTGGTCTCCTCTAAAACATTCCTGTATTCTCTGATGAGGCGTAGGACAGAGTTATGATTTTTATTACTGCACATATTGTCTTATACAATACCACTTGACTTCCTGTTTTGTTCTTTTATTTTCCAAGTAATAAATATGTGCACTTTTTATTTTGCTTAGAGGAATGGCAGATTTATTCACTGCAAACCAACCCTCTCACGAAGAAACAGGGAAACATGTGGTTGAAGTCAGTTGGGCAACAGGAAGGCATCAAGGTGGAGCTGGCCAAGATCTTGGGAGAATGAAAAGAGCAGAGAGGAGCCCAAAGCTCAGGGCTGTGTCTTCCCTCAAGACATTTCCTAATTTATAACAGCAGAGAGAAAGAGAGAGACAGGAAGGGAGGGAGGAAGGGACAGAAGGAGGGAGGGAAAGAGATCACATGGGGTGGGCAAGAGAATAGTTCCAAGCCTGTGAGGACGCAGCCTTGGTACACACTACAGCCTTACTGCAGCCTCACTTACACACTGGGGGCTACACCCTGGCAGGGAAACCGGAAACAGATGTCATGACTCCCAGCCAGCAGTCTCTGCTTTTCCCTTTCATTAGCTACACAGCCTCTTCCTCACGATTCCTAATTAAGGACTCTTTTGCCTTTCAGAGAGAGACACTTGGCATTGGAAAAATTCAGGTCCTTTTAGTGGCTTGTCCAGCAACACAACCCAGCTTCCTTCTCACTGGTTACCCTCCTTCCTTCCATCCCTCCCTGGACTCATTCAGCTCCACCATTCCCATCACCTGCCTTCCCTCTGATTTTGATGACATTCTTTTTTCTCTAGCTTTTATGTTTCTATACTTTGGTGGGATTTCTGGAGTTAGAGATAGTCCTAAACATGTACAATTACTGCTTTGTGTCTAACAAGGGATCCACATGTAGTTTAAGGATAATTTTATTATGTTATCTCCTTGTCAAGCTGACAGAATAGTGATGAGCCAGGCTAAGGAGGCAGATCTTTAGTTATGTCTGTGAGGGAGTTTGGAGATAGGTTGAGGGAGGTGAGAAGGCCCATCGTAGGTGCAGGCATGAGCATAGGCTGGGGCTCTGGACTTAATAAATAGAAGGCAGCCAAGCTGAGAAGCAGTATCCATCTCTCTCTGCTTCCTGACCGTGGGTACCACGTAACCAGCTGCCTCATGGTCCTGCCAACATGACTTCTCAGCCATGATGGACTATATTGCCTTAGACAGTGAGTCAAAACACTTCCCTACTTAACTGGACACTCGTCAGGTATTTTCAGTACAGCCAAGAGAAAAGTATCAACCATGCTTGGGAAGAACTTAGCAACTGTGCTTGACCGATGCTGTTAAGCTGGGGGGAAAAGGCAAGCTTATTGTCCTGATGGGTGTGCCATGAAGCTGGAGGAAAAGTTTACTGTCTACCAGCAAACCTTCCTCTCCAGACCTGTGTGCATGCAACCCTGCCGCGGGCATGCAACCCCATCGCGGGCAGCACACTGAGAGTCAGTCCTACCTGTGTGCAACCCCAACGCGGGCAGCAGGAGACCCCGAGAGTCAGTCCTACCTGTGTAGTGTTCGTTGCCTTGAGCAGCGCAGGTGAGGAGCTGTGCCATGGAGGAGCCCACTCCCTTAGAGGTGCTTCCCAGGTCCTGAGCACACTTTTCTAGCTGTAAGGAAATCCAAGGAAGGCAGAACTTAAAAGAGAAACATTCTCTTGAGGTCTCAGCATGATTTAGAACAATGATGTGGATCAGAACCTAAACTTGAGCTCTTTCTCACCCTAGTCAGCTGGACAGCACAGGGGGAAACGGCCCAGCTTAGACTAAGTGAGCTCAGGGAAGGTCCTGCAGCTGTGTGAAACTGTGTGAGCTACTGACCCTCGCTAAGCCCCACTCCTGGAGGGACCTAGCTAAGAAGGCCTTCAGCAAATGAATGCGGCTCCTTAGCAGACTGTAGCAATTAGCATGAGGCCTTCAGAAAGTCCAAAAGAAATCATTAGGGGGCAGTGATTACGCCTTGGCAGGAAGCAGGCAGGCATCCAACTGCACCAGCTTCCTGGCTGGTGGGACCATTAACACAGCCCAGTTTGGTCATTATCCCTCAAGGAGCTCAAACTGAAAGACATGCAAGAAAAATGGAGGTTTGGAATGGCAACTGAGATCATGGAGGAAGGCAAAAGGAGCACCTCTCATGAAGAACATGCCAGCTTGCTTTGTCCACCAAATAAAAAATAAAAAACAAAGCTGGTAAAGGCCTAGGGTACAGATAATTAATGAGCATATGAGGATGCTGTCTAGGAGAGACGCACACACACCTTTCCCAATGAAGGCCATATCTTCAACTAAAGATGGAGTCTGGTCCACCATAGCCAACAATGGAACATAGTATGTACAACCCCCTCCCCCAACACATGCATGTGTGCCGCGTGCATGCGCGCGCGCGCACACACACACGCGCGGACAAAATAAGTAAAAATACATTATTGTGATTCTACTAGACCTATTGCTTGGTGTAAATGTACAATTCACATTGTATCAGTCTGTCCTAGGAGTTTGCAGAGTCACCTGGGCTACATGAGATACTGTTACCAAATGAAAAAGGAGGAAAGGAAGGAAGGACAGAGGGAGGGAGAAAGGAAAGAAGGAATGAAAGTAGGGAGGGACGGAGGGAGGGAGGAAGGGAGGGAGAATGAGCGAGAAGATGGCATAATCCACACTCCAAACGCCTTACTGTTTCTCCTGGAAGTGGTTTCAGTTGACTTTCTGCAGCGGCCATCTTGGCATCTTGCAGCTCATTCTTGAGGGTCTGCACTGTGTTGAGTGCGGAATCGATTTCCATGGGACCACAGGCTTCGTGGGCCTGCCAACAGAGTGGAGGATGTGTGCATACAGTTGCTTGGGAAAGTGTCTCTAACATTCTGCAACCTATTAAATGTTTTCCTAGACACTTCCAGTAATTCTGACTCAAGGAGAAGGCAAAGGTAGCAAGAATTTCCCTAGAGAGAACAGAACCATTGTCATTCAGGTCCTTAACCATATTTTTCCTAAGTCATTAGTTATGTGTGTCTTAGGACTGCAGACACTTAGGAACCTCCTTGAAGCTACTTTACATTCAGACCTGGAAGATGCATCCTTGATTCACCAGGCCTGGGTTGCAGCAACAGGGCACACAGCAGAGCAGTGTAGGTACACAGGCTTGGGATGTACTCAGATGTGTGTACAGAGGCTTGGGACACATGCAGCAAAGGAGTGGATAAGAAAACCGAGGAAACTCCTCAGAGAGTCCACAGCAATTTCTTTTCATAGGTTTCAGCACCATAAATCATTAGCTTTCCATACTAAAGATTTATAAACTCCCCCATCTAGTTATTTGCTTTACTTATTTAAATCTCTTGATCATTTCAAACACGGTCTCCAACAGTCAGGACTTCATGGCCCCAAAACACATTAATAAATTTTATGCATATGTAATATTGCCTAAGAGTATTCTCAACACTTATAAATTATCGTTCAGTGGAAGCAGCAGTAAATACGAGGTGGCTGATATTTAGGTATGTCCATGTTGTTAGGTACAGAAGCTCAGAGAGGTCAACAAATGTGACAACAACAGAGGCCCAATTCAGATTCACACTATCTGATTCCAGAGTCTTCATGCCTTCTGACATATTGAAAAAAAAAATGAAAAGCTCTTGTGGCCTGTTTCTGGACCAGCAGTGATGCTTAAGTATCACTTTGGGGCTCACTGTCCTGGTGTAGCTGTTTTGACGCTGGCATATGCTAAGATTCACTGAGAAAACAGCCTGCAGCTGTGGGGGCTGCATGGTTGGTGCTGGGGATGGGCTTTGCCAGGGGGCATGCTAGGTACCTACATTCTAATAAGCACCCCACCACACACACCAGGCTGTTACAGTGTGGATGGTTCCAGGACCTCTTTGAAAAATAGCTCAAAGACCATCTTTGCTGGAGATAGTCTAGGGCCCCTGGCACTTCATTTTGGCAGTGGAGAATCTCTGTTCATGTCAGGCATTCAAGTTGGCTTCTACTTTCTTCTCTCACCACTTTATGAGGCTGCTAGTTTCTATAAAGGGATTTCTACAAGGGGAAAAATGAATTCAAGCCAGAACTTCATGCTAATAACTACATCAGAGTCATAATGAACTCCTCTGATAACTAACTGAGTTTCAGAGACAAATTTATTTAGTCCTCAGTTTTGTTCTACTGCGGTTCTGTAAGGCAAACATGTCCATGTAAGGTATGAAAACACTTTAGGGAAGAAAATCACAGCTAAGATGATAGCCCCACCCCCAAATATATTTTCTACATATATAGTTTGTTTAAAAGTTCTCAAGATGATACATGGAAGATATGAATTACTCATCAATTGTTGCTTTAGTTTGGATCTGAAATGCAGATGCCTCGTGAGAAGAAGGATTAGTCCCAGCCCCTGGTACTCCTGGGAGGTGTTGGAAGCTTTATGAAGTGGCGCCTAGCAGGTTATTGGGTTATTGGGAGTGTGCCTTTGAAGGAGTTACTAGGACCCTGGTTACATCTCGAATTTTTCGCGTCCCAGCTGCCATGAAGTGAGCAAATTCCACCTGAACTTTTACCAAGACACATAGTGTTGCCACTACAAGGCATACAGTATTGCTACCAGCCACAGGCAAGTAAACCAGCTAACAGAACAGAAATCCAACATGATGTCCCTTTGTCCCTTCTTCTTCCACTTTCTTCACCTTCTTTCCTTTTCTTCCTTCACCACCCTCACTCTTCCTCACTCTTTTTTTTTTCTTTTTTAAGACAGGTTCATAGCTCTGGATGTACCTGTGTAGCTAATAAGCTTAAGATAACCTTGAACTTTCTGGAAGCTTCTGCCTCATCTACCAAGTGCCGGGTTTACCAATTGTCACCATGCTTAACTAAACCTGTGTTCCTTTTATGTTGATTCTCTTTGGTATTTGCCTCAGTAATGAAAAGCTATTCAGCACATTTATTTGGCCTACAATTTATCTGGTTATCAACACACTTAAGGTCAGCAATCTCACCTAAGCCTGAAAACAGACCATCACCTGTTCCAAGATAGAAGAGAGAGAGAAGAGGCATAGAGCTTGAAGTCATCTGTAACCAGAAGGTGATGGATGACCAAGCCTGGGAGCTTATGCTAAATATTACCCCATAGTGCTATCTTTAATGTTCTTTAAATAAAAGAGACAGCTCTGTTGAGAAACTGGCCCAGCAGTGCAAGGGCCTGGGCAGCCTTCATACCACACCATCACAAAGAGATGAGAAGTCGCCTGAAGAGCTAACCACTGGGACAAGGCCCCACTTGCCTTCTGCGAGGCAGTACGCAGCTCCGCCAGGCTCGTCGCCAGGTTCTTTGCACACTGACTCAGCTGCATGGCTGCAGCCTGGTCACTCACAGTGGGGACAGCCGCCTTGGCAGAGGACACCATTTTGCTTCCAGGCTGCGGAGAAATGAAAAGGAAGTAAGATTATCTCCTGGGCAACAAAATGCTAAAAGAAGCAACAGCATTGCCTCCATAGGGACCAGAACAACTTTTGCCCTAAAACAGGGTGTAGTTGTTTGGATGAGGAATGTCTCCCACAGGATCACGTGTCTGAACACTTGGGGAATCTTTACAAGGTAGAGCCTTGCTGGAGGAAGTGTTGTGATGAAACACCATGACCAAAGCAACTTGAGGAGGAAAGGGTTTATTTATCTTACGTTTCCACAGCACTGTTTATCATCGAGGGAAGTCAGGGCAGGAACTCAAACAGAGCAGGAACCTGGAAGCACACTCTGATACAGAGGCCATGGAGGGGTGCTGCTTACTGGCTTGCTTCCCATGGTTTGCTCAGCCTGATGTCTTATAGAACCCAGGACCACAAGGCCAGGGGTGACACTACCTACAATGGGTTGGACCCTTCCCCATCAATCATTAATTAAGAGAATGCTCTACAGGCTTGTCTTTTTTCAGCCCAATCTTCTGGGGCATTTTCTCAACTGAGGTTCCCACCTTTCAGGTGGCTATAGCTTATGACATGTTGACATAAAACCAGCCAGCATGCGAGGGCAAGACTTTGAGGGTTCACAGCATCGCCCTACTTTCTTATCTCTTTCTAGCTGCTTCCTGTATGTAGAGGAGATGTGATAAGCCAGGATTTTGTCGCCATCATGCCATGCCATACCCTCTCCACCATTAATGGACCGCCATCAATGTCTTAGGTCCCTCTGGAATCTAAGACACAATAAACCCTTTCTTCCTTAAGTTGTCTTTGGTCATGGTAATTGTTGTCATAGCCATAAAGAGTAACTAATACAAAGGGAGACATTAAATACCAACTAGCTCCTAGGTCTGGAGAGGTGGGGCTTAGCAGCAAAGAGCACTGGCTGCTCTTGCAGAGGACCCAAGTTCAGTTCCCAGGACCCACAGGGCAGCTCACAAAGCTCACAGTACAGACTCCAGTTCTTGGGAATCTGATGCCCTCTTCTGGCCTCTATGGTCTTCACACGCAGTACATACACACATACACATAGGGAAAACATAAACATGTAACCTAAAATTAAATAAATCTTAAAATAATAATTACCATGGTAAGTCAGTTATTTCTGGGCAGTACAAAGTACCATAAGGGGCAAGACAGGCAAATTGATGAAAGTGACTTGAAATTCTCATTTAAATTAGATTCCAAAGATAGCTATCTAATAAAAAAATTTTCTTTTGTGTTTCTTAGAGCAGTCCTTTATCCTGACATTTAAATACACCTATTACATGAATGCTTATGCACATGTAGATACATCTTCAAGAACAGGGGAGATTGTTTGTGTTGTTTTACAATATCCAGTTCTACCTGTTTCCTAGATATGCAGTGTTCTATGAGTCCTGTTAATGTGTCTCAGTCTCCTATTGTTGGGCATGTGTTCATTTCCTTATGAACAAAATTGTAAAGACTTATCTAAAACTCAATAATTTTCAGTGTGTAAAATTATAGAAGTAGTTTTTCTGACTCAAAAGCATATAGGCTTTTAAAGCTTTAAAAATGTATGCTGTAAGTGTGTGTCAGAAAAATGGTAATGATTTGAGTGCCTGATCATAAATATTCAGGGTAAAAGTACTACTTTTAGTATTTAAAGAATTAATGAGAATCAATAGAAGAACCAGACATAAGTATTAAAGAGCTTGAATAATTTCAGGTGACCAGGCCTTAAAAAACGTAATACTGACGTGCGTGAAAAATGCTTAACATTTGAAAACAAAGGTTATGAAATCAAGTCAAACCAAATTTAAACAACAAACAAGCTAACATGCTTTCTTAAAGCTCTTAACTCCATCTTATAAAAGATGTATTAAAAAGTATGCTCTATATACTGTGAGTCGTAAATTTGGATTTGTTCATCCTTCTGGAAGGGCAATTTTACAATATTCATGAGGAAAGCTTAAAATGTATATTCAGGCTGGGGGGCTTAGCTCAATGGTAAAATATAGATCACATATATATAAAACATTTTAAAACTTTCAGTTGTATTTGTTAACTTCCCAGTTTAACTCACATTCTTTTCTGACATACAGCCATATGAATGAGATCACTTTCTAAAAATGCACTAGAATGACTTATGCTTACTTTTTAAAATGCTGATGAAGGAACACTACACACACACACTACTACTTAAGCACCCGCCCCATCTAAGAGGCAGTGACTCACATGTGAACAGAGCTCAAAAACACAAGACAAAAACCAAGCAGGAGTAAGGATGCTACTTTTATCAGTCGCTCCATCTTCACCATATAGCACAGGACGGCCTGCTGGACTTGCAGGCCAGCATCATCAAATAGTTCAATTATCTCAGTGTGACTGAATTTAAACCCTTCTATTGTTAGATGGAAGGCTGAGATGGAGGTAGTTATTGTCACAAGAGTCTAGGATAGAGAGGTATAAGGCAAGCAAATGGCACCACTGGGTGCTGGCCATGCACACACTCTAGTTAGACCAGACTACCCAGGCTGGCGGGGCTAAGACGCTTACCTGAACCTTGTAGGTCATTCTTACTTTATTCTTACTTTATTGGGTTCTATTTTGTTTCATATTTGTTTGTTTCACTGTTTTGTAATTAGGGCAAGGTTAGAGGCTCAATTAGTCTAAGAATGATTAGCCACATCTCAAACTGTCTTATGTTTTAGTATTTTTATCTTTCTGACCATATACCTAAATTCCACCTGTAACTATTTTAAAGCTACAAAGTAAGCCAGATGGAAAGACAGGTAGGACAAGGGGCTAAGGACTGACACCACCCTTGGGCATGGCTCTGGTGAGTGAGTTGCTCCATAGTGGTGGGCAGGACCATCTAGTGAGTCTTCTCCAGGAAAGCCTTGTAGCATCTGAGGCATTACTGGTATACCAGCTCAAAGTTGGAGTCATTGCTATATTAGGATGTTTCTGTGGATTATAGCTCCCAAGTAGCTCAATGTTAGCTTTGCAGTTTCTAACTTGATTACTTTTTCTATTCAAATCTCTCCGATTGCTTTCATCCATACATAGCATATAATCGAATGTTGCAAAGTCTTCTCTTGTAATCTCCTATGCCTCATGAATCATGGAGATGCCATGTGTTTCTCATGCCCATGATCATCAGGTGGGTTCTCCACTACCTGGCTTAAACACAACAGATCAAGTTCCAGGACAATAAGGGGTGCACGGAGAAACCACATCTTGAAAAACCAAAACAAACAAAGACATAATAACAAAAGAACAAGCGAAAAGAAAAAAGGTAGGAGAGAAAGGAGGAAGCAGGGAGGGAAGGGGTGGGAGAGAGCACTAGTAGGCAGGTTCAGCCAGCATGGACTGAGAAGCACCCCCACACTGCTCAATCCTAACTCTATGGTTCGCCTGGGTGCAGACTAAACACACAGTTGGCTCCATGACTACTAAGGAAAAGGAAAAGATCTTCTAAATCCTAGTGTGACAAAGAAAAAGTAAGCTGTTGGCAAACTGATTTCTAGGAATTCACCCAAGTAAATAACTCAAGTTGGGGGTGAAGAATGAGCACACAAAGAGGACTGAATTACAGGGTGCTTGGGGTGGCCCCCAAATAAAAACCAGCATGTCTGACAATGGTTAAAGGTAGAGTACATGGGAGACCTTTTGAATCACAAGTGCCCACATTACAAAGGCAGGGCAGGGCTGACGCTCAGTGCTAGAACAATTACTTCTCATGCTAGGTTCAATGCCCAGATGGTGCATATACAATGAATGTAATTCAGAGGATTATATATCACAATTAGAATATACTGCATGAAAAAATATTTTCAAAAAAAAAAAGAAAGCTTTTAAGAGCCAGTAGTACGGGAAGTTTGGAACAAAACTCTTTTGGACAGGATAGGACTGCCATGCTCAGGAACTCCTAACAGCCACGGCTGTCGGCACAAGACCTGCACAATACCCAGTCAGGCGGCGTTCTTCTCGTGTGAACTGGGAAGGGATTCATGAGCCCCCATGCTTCACTGAGGAGCAACTGATGCTAAAAGAGTCAGTTTCCTTTAAGGATATGGACCCTGGCAGAATCACCACACCCTCTAGTGTACACGCAGCAGAAGTAAATGCACAACATAAACTAGAGCCAATGGGTTATTCAATTGTAAAAACTGAGGAGCCTAAGTTGTGGGTAGAGAGGTGAGGGTGGTTCTGGAAGAAGCTAAGGTGAGGAGCAGAAGTGAATCTGGTCAAATTGCAGTGCATGAAATTCTCAACGAATTAACAAAGGTATCGTAACATTAAAGAAAAGATTGTACTTCCTCCCCACAACTCTGCTAGTGTATCTCCCTGTGTGTAATAAAGACTGGAGAAAGTAGACTAAAACATCTGTGTTTTATCTCTGTACAATGGAGGCGTGGGCAGCACCTGAAAACCAGCCCACTGGTGTGTGTGCCTTGATCACCAGCATTCAGCTTGGCCAGTGACATCTCCCTCACCTGAAATGTACAGAGGCCTTGCAGCTGCTCAGACAAAACCTGAGCCATGGCTGTGGGGTCTGCACAGGCATGTCCCCTTCCTCAGGGACAAAGGGCAGATTGCCAGACGGGGCTTCCTCAAGGGACCATGCTGCTGGTATCTGTTACCTGAAGGAAGTTCTGGCTGGAGATGATGAGGGCCAGCTGGGCGCTGAGGTCTTCTGCTTGAGCTTGGCTCCCTCTCACCCCCTGAACGAGCTGAGGGATGTGATCGGCCACTGCCTGCAAGAGGCAAGAAAAGAGGAACTGAGCATGTGCAGAGATGAACATCCCACGAAGGGGCAGGGGAATTGACCCAAAGTGCTGCTGTTCAATGCCTGACGCATACTCCCAGGGATGCCAGTTTCAGACGTTGGATTAAACAGCATACTGCGCCAGCGGGGTCCTCCCCAATGCTGAATTCCAGTCCCCATGTCTTCTTCTTTCCACCTCTCCCACTTTAACAATAGTCCTAATGGTCTCAGGCTATTTGATAGAATCCTCTATAACAAAGCCTTGAAAGAACATTCCGAATGAAAACTCACAAGCTTCTAGCCATGCGGACTGAAGACCAAAACCAAAGAGTACAGAATTCACAAGGAGGTAAACTGAGTCAGATGGCCACATGACCAGAAGAGGTAGGGGAGAGAGGTCCATGAACCAGTCTGTTTACAGGCTCAGGCCTCTGACTTTGTGGGTATGGAATGTAGCTTTTCTCAAATGAGAAAGCCTGAAACAGGAAAGAGAGGGGCCACGGCAAAGCAGGACTACCACATGACCGTCACCTCCAGAGTCATCCCAGGAGCCGTCCATCTACCTGTGCTCTTCCTAACTATCCTCTGATGGAGCCCGGCTTCAGAGGGCTGAGGGCCACCACTGGAAAAGGTGCTGGTGGAGGTGCCAGTGCATTCTGGCCTGGTGTCCATACCCCACCCCCAGCCAGAGTAAAAAAATATTTAAAAGCATCCCTATGGATATGTGCCCAGGTCCTTTCCAGTGCTGATTGCACAAGCTTGATTCATCTTCCCTCTCAGCATCAGTCTGTCCTTTAGCATCACTCTCCTTTCCTGGCAGGGATGCTCAGAGATCTAATCCCTTCAGCCCCTTTAGCAAAGAGGGAGAGAAGACTGATTCTGTAACAGGTTTCCAGACATGAGCAGCTTGTGATTCCAGAGGAAGGAAAAGGCCACTTTCCCACCCTGCTGGCAATTGAATAGTGTAAGAAAGAACTATACTGTTTGAGCAGAGGGCATACTCTCAGCAAGTTCTTCTCCCACAGATCCTAAGCACAAAGGACCTCAGATGCCTGCATCCTAAAGATGCTCTTCCCCTAGAACACAGTCAACTCTAAGAGCGGACCCTCAGAAAAACCAGAATCAGGAATAGAGAGCTCTAGGCAATTCTTCCCCAGCAGCATAGCCATTTCTGGAGGAGAACTGAGTCCCTTCAGAAGCACGGCCACTACTGAAGAAGTGATATTTCCCTCAGGTGACTGTTATCTTTCAGCGGTTTGGAGGAAAAAAATCACAACAGGTTAACTGTCAGAACATTGGTACAATCAGACATGCCTGTCACCAGCCTCCACTGCCAACATTCTAAGTAAGATACCCCATCACGTGTGGGCAGTGGCTCTGCAAGATGATGTATCTGTTCCCCATCAAAGGTGTCCTAGGAGAGTCAACCCTCTTGGTGGGAACAGAGAATGTTTGCGGTAAGCTGGCCTCAACACAACACCAATGCCCTTGCTCCAGAAAAACAGAGACAAATAAGCAGCAGGTAGCAGAAAGCACCAAAACCTGAGGCCACAGAAAGCAGATGGGACAAAGCAGGGAGTCAATGTGTTGTAGTGCGTGGAGAATGGATTTGACCAGCTTCCCACAGGGGAAGGAGTTCTGGAAAGCCAAGGGCTCATTTCCATTTCTATTTCAAAGCTCTGAAATGGCCTCATCAATTCTCTTTATTTAATTCAGTCTCTTAAAAATGATGGGGATAAAGGAAAGATAATGCTGGAAGAAAAAAGCCATTCCTTCCAATCATAGACAATCCACTTAATGGACAAAGAACAGACGTGTATACACCTGGAGCATGGAGCCACCACAAACTGGATTAGGAGCCTGGAAGACCTGCCTTAAATGAATTACCAGGGCATGTGGTGGTCTAATGCTATCAGTAACATGTTGCAGACCTGGCCCTCGGCACACAGTGAGCTTACCTTGCAGCTCTGGACCAGTTGCTGCTGGGCTGAGGGGTTCTTGTTGGAGATAGCTGCATTCTGGGATGCTGCGATGGTCTGCGTGGCAGCAGCTGCAGCCTGCTTGGCTGCAACCTGCAGAGAATAGTGACACAGGTCAGTCCAATATTATACTTGCAAACTCATATGCCTTGCCTTTCCATAACTGGAGCAGACATTGTGTCTTTGAAGTCATCAATGATCTCAACCTCTTTGTTGCCTGCCTTGGGTTTGCACTCCCGAATGAAGAGGTAAGGACCGGAAGGCATACAAGCTCACCTCATTTGCTTTTCTTAAACTGGCTTGATTGGTTACAGGTCTTGTGCAGCACAGGTGCCTGTGAGTTCATGAGCACAAGGGCCCTGTCACACCCAGAAGACATTACTTCACAGCGAGCCTCCCTGACCTCTGGCTATTCGCTCTTTTTACCCTGATGTTCCCCAGCTTTGCAAATGATAAAGCCAGTCAACTCTTCAGCATGGAGCAGGAAGAGGCTCATGAGAGCACACACCTAGCTGAGGAGCTACTGGCAGTAGATGGCCAATGGGGAAAGAAGAGGCAGTTTTCCTCTCTGTATAGCCCATCACAGGTTGCCTATGCTCCCATGCACATGTAAGCAACATAATTTGGACTGAGTGAATTATTATTATTAGAGGAAAGAGGAAGAGGAGGTGCTGGGCAGCTGCCAGTGGCACAAAGTTAGGAAGGGGATATAGAGAAATGGTCCAGGAGCTGGAGAGTGCAATGTGGATGGATATGAAGTGGGTGGATATTGACCTATGAAGTTACCACAGAAGAAATGGAAATTTAAAATACAAAAGACACGAGACAGTTGCAATGCTGAGATGGCCAGGGAAAGAAAATCTGCCCCATGAAGCCCAGGCTGCTTTTTATGTCCATGGAGGTGTCCACGTCCCTCCTCTCATAGCAGAGGCCTCAGCTCAGATATGACACACCCTCTGAGGTAATTAATCCAGTTCTATCTTTTGTCTACTTCCAATACTGAGGCTGATTTCTTCCAGAGCCCAGCAGACTGCCTATGGGGGGGGGGCTCACATTAAAGAGCCAGGTCACTTTTAATTTTAACATCCATGGAAAGAAATGTTTTTCTTATATAGTTTGTGCCTATTATTTTCAACTCTTTAATTGAAAAAAATATTCTGAAAAGAAATGACAAAAAAGATTTCTTCTTCCTTTCTCAGTCCCACCCTGATCCCTGGCCCGGCTCTAAAATTCTCAACAGGAAGCCTAGGAAAAGTCATTGCCTCCAAGAGAACAGGAACTCTGCATGACTGATCTGCTGAATATATTCTTTAATGCCAGGAAAAAAAAAGAACCCCAATCTTCCTGCAAAAAGACTTCATTCTACTTCTGAATGTTGAACTCTGAACCTGAGCCTTTGGCAGCTATGAACTAAAGCAATTTTTCAAATTGTGTCAATTCTTTTAAAATACCCAAACTATCCAATACTGCTAACTTTGATTCGGCTTTCTTTATATGGGCATCATTTTGTTGATTTGATTTTTTTCCAGGTAACTCTTTACAGTCACAACTGACGCCCTAAAAGCCAGCCCCTTTCCTGACCTCCAGCCGGTTGACGATCTTCTTCTTAATAGCATTCTGTGCAGCGGCATTGGTTGCTACTCGGAGACCTTCAGCAGCTTCTCTCAGCCTTTGCTGCTGGTCTTCATTCTCTGGGTTGGCTGCAGCCCCCTGCAAAGGTGAAAGAAACAGATATTTCAAGTACCCAGGGGCAGTAGGCCCCAGTTGCTAAACATATGCCTTTAATTTCACTTCTAACTAATAAGGCATAGCATTTGGAATAGAAAGCAGTAAACTTGGATTGTAGCTATGGACCACCAGGCTGTGTTGCTGGGACTGAACCCATAGCCTCCTGAATGTTACATCCCCAGCCCCTACAAACACCATCTTTATAATAAAGGCCAAGCCTCATGGCTATGCAGTTCCAACTGTAAGAAGTAATATTGTAAATCAGTCTGGGGTGTCTGCACAAATTATCTTGCAGTTGGTTATTTCAAAAACTCAAGGCTTCAAAGACATTTAAGGCATTATCACAAAATATTACATTAGTATGTATGTTTTCTATTTTTATGTATCAGCTGAGATTTAAGTAAAAAGAAATATATTTTCTTCTAGTCTGGAGTTTAATTTTACAAATCTGTAAGATAAAAGGTCCTGGGAATCTAATTCCAGGAGGAAGACCAGTTATGTGGGCATCATTTACTTAACAAAAACAAAACCATAAACTGTTCCCTGTTTGATTTGAATTACTATTATGCCAAACACTGAAGGTCAATACAAACAAAAAAGAATCAATCTTATTGTAGGAGAAAACAGAATGGTCTTTATTAGAGGAGGGTGGAGGGAGGGACAGACAGACAAAGGATGGAGAGCAGTGATTCAGTGTATAGTTGGGATTGACCTCTAACATTCTGTAATGTGGAGGGGAATCTACGGCCGAGAATAACTAACTACATACATATGGTAAAAATGTACACAGAGCGAACATTCAAAGTGATGGACAGAAGTATATGCTCTTATGAGTCAATTTCAATTTCTGATTTGAAGAAAGAGGCTGTGATAAATCTCTCCGCATCAGATATCCTAACTGGTATGACAGACCTTGATGGTGCATGTTTTCACATCGCTGCTGGAACATTTCAAGGCAAAAGTAAATATCAAAAATGAAGACTCCATTGGAAAAACAAGGGCTTGAACGGAGCATGTTGAGAGAAGGTGCAGAGGCCACAGGGGTATGCATGTCCTACAAAAAGTGTGCTAAAGGCTGTGCAAAAGCAATCGTGAAATCATGTCCTTAGGGAGTAACCTGGGAGAATGGAGACAAACAGCTGGTATCCAACTATACTCAAAGAGCAAAGCTGCTGCCCTTAACTGGCAGAAGAGTATGGCACCCACGTAGCTGTCACCACAGCCCTGTACCATGATACTTTAGCTGGGCCTGTCCTCAGAATCTTGTCAGGTTTAGTTAGATAAGTAGGATTCAAAAGTCACGACAGGCTGAAGTTAATGCAGGGAGTGGACTCTTTTATTCTCTTTGAGACAAAATACGATGCTGAAATTTGATCATCCACTTGATGGGATTTAGCATCACCATGGAAACAACCTTTTGGGCACAAGTGCAAAGGAATTTCTAGACTGAGCTAATTGAGGTGGGAAGACCCATCCTAAGTGTGGGCAGTCCCATTGCACAGGGCTGGGGTCTCAGACTAAAAACAGAAAGGCAGCTGAGCACCAGCATTTATCTGCTTCACGACTAGGGATGCGATGTGACCAGCCACAAACCGCTTCTGCCACCCTGAAGACTGTGTGCTCAAACTGTGAGACAAAATAAATCCCTCATCCCTTGAGTTACTCCCGACAGGCATTTTTGTCGCAGCAATGAGAAAATCATGATGCTGGCAGAAGCAGCCATGCTTTGTTGTTTGTGCTGAGTCAGCACCTCTTTCTCATGTTCAACAACTCTTCTGCTATCCCGAGTGTGCTAAATGTTACAAAGCCACTCAAGTATTCAACAAGGAGAAATCCACACTCCATCCTTCACCTTTGAAGGTAAGCTTCAAACTCTAACACTCAATAGTGTCTGCATTTCAAGCCAAAAGACCAAATGCCCTACCTTTGCGGCTTCTACCATGCGGGCAGTGGAGTCAGCCAGGAGCTTTGCAGCTGCGAGGAGCTTCTTAGAATTCTCCATGTCAATCTCAGCCTCCGCATCTGACCTCATGGCATTAACGAGATCAGACGTGGCCTGGGCCAGTACCCGAGCTTGGCGCACCATCTCACCTAAAGGACAGGACAGCATGTATGGGCTGTTTATTTACCATTCTGTCTAGAATGATCTCAGTGGTCAGGAAGGGTTTTTTATTGTTATTTGTTTGGAACAGGGTTTCATGTGTCTCAGGTCAGCCTCTGACTCACTATACAGTCAAGGATCACCAAATCCTCTTGCCTCTATCTCCTAGTGCTGGGATTATAGACAAGCATCACCATGTCTGGCTTATAAGGTGCTAGGGGCTGAACCCAAGGCTTTCTTATAGCTAGGCAATTTACCAAAATGAGATATACCCACAGTTCCTGGTTTAGAGTTTTTATTATTTTATTTAGTTAGTTTTTTTTTGTTTTGTTTTGAGACAGGGTTTCTCTGAGCAATAGCTCTAGCTGTCCTGGAACTCACTCTGTAGTCTAGGTTGGCCTCAAACTCACAGAGATTTGCCTGCCTCTGACTCCCAAGTGCTGGGATTACAGGTGTGTGCCACCACCACTCAGGTCCTGGTTTGGAGCCTTTATTTGTCCTGTTTGTCCTCGCTGTGCCTGTGACTTTACAAAAGCCTATGTCAACTTTCTTTCAGAAGTGGAGGTGTATTACGATACAACACTAAAAATGAAACCACTCTAGGGAAAGGACTGGTTCCTCTCCATAGCTTGTCTGAGGGAAGACAAGCTTTAATACATCCAGACATGTGCTAAAATCAGTATGGTGACCTTGATGGCATTGTGGGACAGAAAAAAAGACCCAAGGGGGGAAAACTGAAGAAACCACAGTGGAAAAACCACTGTGGGTGCTGAACAGGGACAGGACCACAAATGCTTTGGCAGATGTGCCATGAGCTAGAGAAGATGCTAGAAACAGGAGGACATGGAAAGATGGGACTCTGCTACCTCTGCAACCTTTTTTTATTGAAAAAAAGAGGTGAGGGTTTACATAAAATAACAAGCCAAAAATTAGAAGAACATCAGCAGAAAATCCAATTGTACATAACATTTCTGGTTAGCTAGTAGCTTAAGAAGCATATAAAAGAGCACAAGACAATTTTCTCAATAACTACCAAATACTTGTCAGGCCTGTGGCACATACCTGGAACCCCAGTACATCACTGACCGACAGAGTATCACAAGCACAAGGCTAGTAGCCCTGACTACAGCAGAGAGTCTCTGTAAAGACTAGCCAAACAAAAAGACCACCTCCCAGAACTTGTTATAAAGCATGGTTGTACACCACAAAGCAAGAAGAAGCAGATCTCTTACAGGCAGTTAGTAGGGTGTAAATCCTTTTTAGAGAGAAATTTCATTAAGAAGTTTAAACTTCAAAATTCGTGTATCAGTTGGCTGGGCACTTCCACACATAGGCACCACCGGTATATACAAAACTCTGAAGGCAAGTGAAGACACATTTTTAAGAAGGCTCCACATAGGAACATTTTTGTAAAAGCAAAACAAACTTGGAAACCAAATGTCTATTAACAGATGAGCAGTCAAAGGCTGGAGGCTAAGCTCAGGGCCCAGCTCACAGCCAGAACCCTCCCTGCGTTTGATTCTTAGCACTGAGAAAAAAGGCAATTGGTTAAGCATATAATGATACCTCCAAATGGGATGTTATCCTGTCATTTAAAAAATTCATAGTATGTATAACACAATGATATTTATTTAAGCTGTGAAGGGGCCTCTGTCTGTCTCTATATCCACAACCTTTAAATTTAGGGGTGCTCTAGGATGGGAATGCTAACTTGTCTTCTATAGCAGCCATTTTACCATATATTAGTACAAAGATCAAGTGGTCAGTTCTGGGGTCGAGAGGGCACAGTGACCGGATAAATTCGGAGCAGTTTGCTTTTAAGCAGGCTGGAAAGGTATATTGCATATATAGCTTTAATTTATAGCCTGACTATATCACAGTATATTAAAATGTCCCACTCTACACCTCCCCAGGAAATGCTAACAAGGAGTGTAGTCCAGGCCCTTCCTTCAATCCCATCTGCTGTCTGCTGTCCTTCCTGGTTTTCTACAGTGACCTTGGCCTCCCCACCCCAGTGGATCTCTGCTAAATTTCTTTATTCCAAGCTTTGTTCCTGATTCCTTGGGTGGCTGCTTTGACTTTACCAAATATGTCCTGCAAATGGGGTAAAAGAACTTATTAATACTATAAATTCAAATAATGAAATTCTGATGAGGCTTTTAACTGTGGCCCTGGAAGAGGTTGGCAGGACTCCTGGATCTTTCCCTGTGCCTCAGTGAGGAAGCTTCGGACTAAGGAACATACTCTATTTGCTCTTGCTGGTTACTCTAGAAGCCTTCACCTAGAAAGTGACTGTCACCATGAGGAAAATCCACACCTAACCAATCCCTCCTCCACCAAATCAGTGCCTCACCAGCATCACCCATGGAACTGAAGATGCTCTCAGTGACACACATGATGGTGTCGGTGGCCTGGTCATAGCGGCCAATGGGC
>LOEQ01002166.1:68148-84776 GCA_001685075.1 Bramus lutescens | reverse complement strand
GTGATGCTATAAACTTGTCATCCTAATGCTGGGGAAATGGAGGCAGGTGGAACCCTGGGCCTGATGGAGAGTTAGCCCGGACCTACTTACAGAGGTCCAGGCTAGTGAGAAACCCATCTCAACAAAAAGAAGGACTGTGCTTGAGGAGGGACAGCTGAAGTTGTCCTATGACTTCCACAAATGCATGCACACATACACACACATGCAGAAGCACACATGTATTCTCTCTTTCTCTCTCTCCTCAAATTCCAGTGCATGAATCAGCATCCCATGATCCCAGCTCAGGGGTCGCTCTATTCCTGAAACATTGGTACACTGCAGAGAGAAGTCTAGTTATTTCCTGGCTCTCACCAGACTGTGTGAGGGTGGGAGTCAGGCTACCCCAGAAGAGACAACTACTAGATAAGACAGGCAAAAGATAGATGCTTGGCATGTCCAGACCCTTTCTAGATTCTAAACTCTCCACAGGATAAACTGGCCTCAAACACTTTGAAATATGTCCATACACTGATGGACAATGGACACCAAGTGAGTGCTTTTTAATGATGCACAATATCAACAAGAAGGAATGCAATGCCCCTTACATTTATTTCTCTTGGATCATTTGGAGCAAATGCTTAACCAGGCCAGACGTCTAAAACTAGACTGTCTTCTTACAGTAGAGCAATCTGTTGCTGCAGAGAAAGAAATGAATATGCACACAACCATCCACACGCATGGATCCACACGCGCATACACACACACACAAACCAGTGCAAATCACCCAAGGACTTACCAGCCGTGAGGTTGACAACTGAAGCTGTCCCAGCCGTGATAGCATCAACTTGAGAGTGGATTTCATGTTTGGATTCATCCACTTTGTTCTGAACCCATACCCTAGATGCCTGTAAAACCAGACAATGGAATGACATAATCGTAGCATTGATTTGCCCAGGAGACCAGAGAAGTTGAGCCATAGAATGAGGCCAGAATTTGGCTGCATTCTCCTGTCTGCGCCAGCAGTGAACAAGCCCACATCACCATAAAACCATATACTGAACAGGTTTCCCATGTGTCCAGAGATGTTAAAGGTCTATAAATTCTAACTTATCCTGCAATGTTAAAAAAAATGTTTACAACTTCTAGGAAAAGTAATTTGAGATGGTTATATCTGGGTGAAAACAACCGCAAAAGAGTCAAAGATCATGTATAGCACTTCCTCCAAGACTCAGGGAACATCACAGAAGAAGGGAAGAAGAAAATGTAAAAGCTGAAGAGAAGAGTTCTGTGGTGGTTTGAATGAGCATGGCCTCCATAGGTCCCCAGTTGGTAGAACTGTTTGGGAAGGATTAGGAGGTTTGGTCTTGTTGGTGGAGATGTTTCACTGGGGGCAGGGGTGGAGGTCTCAGAAAACTAAAAGAAGCCCCTCTCTGCCTCCTACTTGAAGATCAAGATTGAGATTTTAGCTGTTCCTTGCACCATGCCTTCATTCCAGCATCACGGACTCCGGCCCTCTGAAACCATAAACCTATTTAAACACTTTCTTTTCTAAGGGTCTTTGTCATAGTGTCACAGCAATAGAGAGGTAAGACAAGTAGAGTGCTATACATGCAGGGCTCTGAGCATGACACGGCCATGACCCTCTTGGGTATAAGACTGGGTCCCTCAGGGAGGCTGGAGAGACTCTTGAGGCGTTGCCCCGCATTGAGGATTGTCAGGCACTTAATGGTTGCTGGGAGAAGGAGAGACATTCTCTTTTGTGGTGTTGCTGTCAATACGTAGCACATATTCCCATGTATAAGCCCTTACCCATGCTCCTAGGAGTAAACATAATTAAACTCACTGGTTCATACAAAAATAACAATAACAACAATAAACAAGATGAATGAGGAATGAACAGGCTCAATAGGAGTGGGAGAAGAATAAGAGAGGGCAATGGGGTAAATATGAATAAAGGATATTATATATATGTGTGTGTACGTATGAAAATTTTGCAATGAAACCCATTATTATATGGAATTGGGATATGTTAATGCCTCACACCAACTCTGTATGTGCATTAACACTAACATTTGATGGTAATCTTCACTTTGCTCTTGGAGGCAACAGAGTTAGAACTTGTGCATGTCAGCTCACAAGGGTTCTTGACCAACATGGAAGTTTTTCCTATTGACACGACATGAACTATCATGAAGAAAATCAAGTATCAGGGCCATGTGCAGATGGCATTTTTCCCAGTTTGCTTGGGAAGCTTCTGCTCTATCAGGTGGCAGGACAATGACAAATCACACCCAAGTCCGGGGCTTTACCTTTTTCCTACTACAGAAGCTCAAAAGGCATTCCTAGCTCTTATATTTTGTTTCAAGCAAGCAGGTGTGTCCAACCTGAAGACTGTGGGTTACAAGCAGCTAATGATAGCTATGAATGGAGCCCAATATAAAAATGTAAATTTACTTAAAACATTGTGAGATTTATTGGTATTGTTTTGTAACTTCACTTACATCAAAAGTTTGGACGATGCCTGCTCGTAAACTGTCTATTGCCTAGCTTTTCAGGGCTCACTTACCAAATGATGATTTATATTGATAATGATGACCCTGCAAGTAAGGCACTGATCTAGGTTCAGGGGAACCACATATTATCTTAGCGTATTCTAATTCTTCAAAAACTGGTGAATTGGGACAGTCACCTCCACATATTTTAAGGCTCTGTCTCCCAACTGTTCTGGATAGGGAAGGCCATTATTTATTTCTACTCTAGTTGCCTGAGTAAAATGCAAAACGAATTCAAGGACTTGAGAGAAATGGCACAGAGGGCAGTAGCAACCTCCACACACACCAGTGTAGAGATGGAAAACAGCATTCAGGGACAACTTTGGAAAAGTGATCCCACTAGACAGGATGAGGGTGCAGAAAGCATCTCAGTGCTGGCTCCGAGAAGGCCATCAGTTTATCCTATGGCAGTGGTTTCTCCCTGTGACTGCCCATTAGAAGAAGAAGGCAAACAAACCAACCAAACCCGCTCTGTTGCCAGGCCTGCGCACTGTGACACTGACTTGTATAATCTGAGATTTCTTTGTGATGGGGTGCAGAGAAAGGAGAGGAGGGAGAAGAAGAAGGTGGCAGGGAGCAAGCTCGCTGGCCAGTGCTTTTCAAAGTTTAGCACGCCAACAAATCCCAGGGACAGCAGGCTAACAGGCACAGTGACAGACGGTGCTGAGGGACCCGTGATTTCTGCTTCTCTCCTAAGAACCTGGGTGATGGCAACGCTGCTGTCCGTCAGACTGCACCTTGAAGTGTGAGGCCTTAGCTGATTTTTGTGCAGCAGCCACCAGAAGGCCTGCCTCAGTGCTCATCAAAGGCTCAGCAGTGTGACAGCCAAGCCAGGGCCCAACAAAACACTGTACTTAGCCAGTATCCCCAGGAATGTGTTGGAAACACACATTCGTAGGCCCCACCCCATACCCACTAGATCAAAACCACATGCGAAGAGCAAAACATACGTGAAGATGATTGCCAGGGCCCTGAGGTAAGTTCTCACAAGCCATCCGTGAGATGCCATTGTGTACTGAGATCTGAGAGCTGCTGGCAGTATTTAAAATGACAAAGCCAGCTACCTGAGTTGAGCGCTTATTAGATGCTAAGTGAATGCTAAGAACTGGATCATCACCTCCTCCCATTATCCCTGATCACAGATGACAGGGGAAAAGCTTGCATGGGTGAGATGCTCAGATTCACACAGCCAGTGAATAGAGGAGCTGGGATCAATGGACTCCCGGGTCTATACTTAGCACAATAGTAATAGAGAATCAAAGACCCAACGTATACCAAGACACACAGATTTCGTTACCAGCTAGCTGAAGACAGCGTCATCCAGTGGAACCCAGACAGAGCACGGTGCCTTACTCCAAGTCAAGACAGAGATACAAGATGAGAAGCAGTGATGGATATTTACCATATCTTGTCCGAGAGGTGGCAGTGAGTCGAGCTCGCTGAGGTCATCCTGAGCCTGCTGGACAGCGTGCATGCTTGTGTTGATGGTCCCCATAAGGGCTTGCTGTGCCGAAGTCTGCAAAGGTGGATGAGCACAAGGTGGTGAGCAGAATCTGGGGACTGACAGGGTCCCCTTGCAAACCAGAATGAAACTAAACCTCCTCAGTTAAGAGCACATCTCATTACGCATCTGAACTAGCTCCCATTTCAACCTGAGGGCTAGAAATAGCGCATTATATTAATAGAACACAAAGCGAAGGTGATTGCAGTGAAGGGCTTATAATCAGAAGGGTGTGGAGAGCTTAATTAGCAGACAAGAAGGCTGACGAGCATCTTCACAGGGGAGTTCAGGGGGTACAGTTGATCTGAGTACTGTGGATAAAAGCTCTCATGCACAGAACACAGATGGCAGTTTCATAAGATGGCTTCTTGAACATCCTTAGGACTCTGCCCAAACTTAGAGCCAACACGCTTTTACAGCTGAGTGATTTCCAAGCTTTGACATTCACGAGTTCTCAGAACCAGCCCAATAGCAAGGGATTCCCAAGGGATTCCCAGGTCTGAGAGGTAATGAATCAGATGAATTAGAAAGGATTCAGCAAGATCAGGTTGCAAAGGTAGATCATGGATGACTGGCCCATTTCCCACACTTTACGAGGGTCTCAGGGCCAATCAGCTTGAAGCTGCTGCAGGGGCATGGGCTTTGTTTCTACAGCACCAAGAGGTTCATGATGGTTAACCTTTACTGCCAACTTGAATAGATTAAGAATCACCTTGGAAACAAGCCCCTGGGCAGGTCTTTGAGGGTAGACCAATTTCTAGCTTGTGTGAACTTAGGTAGGAAGCTGCAGCCTCAATGTGGGTGGCATTAGTCCACAGGCTGGGATCCTGGACTATGAGCACCAGCATGCCCCTCCCCTGCTTCCTAATGTGATTACAATGTGATCAGCAGCCTCGTATGCTTGCCAATCCCTTCTTCAACACAACAGACAGCACTCAAAATGTTAGCCGAAATATACACTTCTTTCATAAGTTGCTTTGGTCAGGTGCTTTGTAATTGCAATGAAAAATGTAGCTAAAGACAAGCTCCCTCACTCACTAGTCACTGATTCTAGAAAGAAACAATTAGTCATGCAATTACAGGCATGCACAGTTGATGACTTGTGGCTCAGATGTGAGGCACAGGGTTCCTACATAGAACCTGTCGCCATCTCTGACAGCCCAGTGGTTAACAGATGAATAATCGGGCACTCTCACCAGCGGAGGCATGTGTCCTCGGTGCATCTGTCCAACCATGACCTGCTGCTGTGGTGAGGGCATGCTACCAACATTGAAAGTCTCAGGCCCGCTGGAGCCAGAGCGCATGACAGCTGGCAATGCCACTGAGCAGTGCTCTGCTTTCCCAGTCCGGTTGAACTGTTGCTGCAAAATGGTGGACCTGTGGAGGAGATGGCTGGTCAGTGCAAAGTAGGCACCCATGTGAAGTATGGTACAGCGGGAAGGCACCGAGGATGTGCACTGCCCTAGGTTGTGGAGGCCACCTCAAAAGCACACAGTGGGCAGGGAATGATGAACAGCACCACGATGCTCAGTGGAAGCACCCGAGACAAATCCCTTCAGGACCAGGGTCAGTGTCTCCACCGGGTAGTGGTTTAGTATCATACAATTGGCTTGTTCTCAAGACAAATGACAGTCCTACCACAATGATATTCTGAGGGAAGGTTGAATACTATAATCTATCACTTGGTCAGTCATACCGAAAGAAAATTTTCAACAGGCTTTTAGGCTAGGGAGCAATAGATGGTATCCACCCTTAGCTTGATGGGAAAAAATGTGCAAATAAATTTAAGGAAAACCACTCAGTGACCCAGAGAGTATTTATCATCTCTGGAGGCTTGAGAGACTCTTGCAACTTTTCCAAAACCTCCAACCAGAGGTTAGGATATTTGCGCGTGCGCGCGCGCGCACGCACACACACACACACACACACACACACACACACACACACACCCCACCTTAAGGTGTTTAGAATGAGTGGTAAATGAGCTAAAAGTGCAAAGGACTTTGCACTTGTGTAAGTAAGGAGCTAGATGGAGGGCAGTTTCTCAGGAACCCAGAGGGGAAGCCACAAGCGGTGCGGGGATCTGGGGAACCCAGGTATGCCTGTAGAGGTGAAGAGGGAAGAGAGATTTTATATCAAGAGGTGGGGACGATCTCAGACAATCACTGTTAACCAAGTTATAGAAAAGCGGAGAGAGTCAAAAGTGTGAGCAGAAGTGGGCGGTGGTTAATGAAGAGCCCTAAGAGGTCAAATTGCTGAGAACAAGCAAGCTTTGAGTGTTCAACCCTAAACAGAACATCTACATAACCTTGGCCCTTGGGGGGGGGGCGGGGTCAAGGCTCAGAGAACTGGTGAAGGAAAGAAAGAAAGCAAAGGAGCTAGCGGATTGGAGGAGTGCAGCAAACACTCTACTGGATGTGACATAGTTGCTGCACTCTTGAGTCACAGCAGGCATAGCTACCTGAACAATAGCTGCACAATAACAAGTCCATGGCCTTTTAGTACTTGAGTGAATCTAATGAGGCCCCAGCACTAGCTGAGGAGCCCATGGGAGTTGGTTTTGTTTCAGGGAGGGGAAGTCATTTTTCTTTGGTGGTGTAGACAATAGTAAGTTCTCCATGCTTCCCACATCCATGCTTGTGTAAGCAATCCTAATCAAACTTACTAGGTCACTGAACAAAGAATCAAGAGGGGGTTGATCCATTGAGTGGAAGATCCATTGAGGAAAGAAGGGGTCAGAGGGAGCACAAGGGGGGGAGGAAGAAGGTAATGTGGGGTGAATCTGATTGAAGTAAATAACATATCTGTTCAAATTGTAGAAAATAAATATAAAACATTCGTTTATACGAGCTCAGAATAGATGACACCAGGGAGTGAGGCCTGGAGGTCCCTTTCTTGTACCTCAGCTAGAACCATATGTGAAGACCTGGAAGGTCTCAGGATCAGAGCTCCTGGACCATTCTTCCTGCTCATGTGGACTTAAGCCCTCGATGATGCACTAGCAGTAGAAGTCCCAGACAGGCAGGGCTCTGACGCTCTGCACACCTACACTGACAAGACTCTTCCTGTGGGATATAGAAGTGCTACAGACACTGTCAAATGAACACCTCATTCTGGCGGGGAGCACTGACTTAATACACCTGCTGGACATTAGTCATTCCAGGACAAAGGAGACAAAGCTAGCATAACACATGGCACCTTGAAATATGACATGGCCAGTCTTGCTCCCACCTGTATTCTTAGAGGAAACAAATTTTGGGTGGCAACATCGGCCTTATTCTTATATAGGAAACTATGTTGGGGTCAAATGAGACAGCATGCTGGACACACAGAATAAAAATGAAGATAAGAGCAGTTATCACAAAGTTCTATTTAACGTAAGGGTGTCTATGTGGCTTCCTCAGCTAGTACCAATTACTAGATATTTCTTATTTTTATTAAATACATTCTCTCATTAATAAATTGAACTAAGAGTTCTTAATCACACAATTTTTAAAAATTTTGTGTGTGTGTGTGTATGTCTGGGGTGTGTGTGTGTGTGTGTGTGTGTGCAGGTGCCTGTAGAGGCCAAAAGAAGGAGTCAGATTCCCTAGAGATGGAATTCTGTGTGGTTGTGAGCAGCCCAATGTGGGTGCTCTGATCCTCTGTGAGAGGAGCAAGCATTCTTAACAGCTAAACTGTTTTCCAAGCCCCAAGTTGTTGTGTGATATTTTGATTGCATTTTGACACTCTTGAGAATGCTAATAAAATTAGTTTTGACCAAAATTAACCACAGAGGTTTTGGAGGACTGAGGACAGATAGACAGACACAGGAAGCAGTAGGGTGGGGCTTAGAGAGGGTCTCAGCCTATGTGGATGGAGGAATAATAGAGAGGAGGTGCCTGGCTGCTATTCTGCCACTGCAGCTTCTCTGATCATTCTGGTTCTTACCCTGATGAGTTTTTAGTGATAAAGAATAATTAGAAAAATGCTTCACCAAGTTTTGAATTTAAAATAGCAATGATCTTTACAATAGCAAACAAAATGTGCATGTTTTGTGTGCATTATTTGTGATTCTGCAATCAAAACCAAATTTAACAAAGTGATACTATTGTTATTCCTGACTTATACACAGACTCCTGAAGGTAGGAAAATCGAAGAACAGACCCCAGATCTGCTCTGGGCATACATAATTCCTATGAGAAAAAATTTTCTTTTTCTTTAAAAAATTATATTATTTTACATGTATGAGTGTGTGTTGCCTGCATACATGCTAGTGCACCCCTTGCACACAGTGCCCATGGAAGACCGGTGACAGATTCTCCTGGGACTGGGGTTACAGGCAGTTGTAAAGCTACCATGTAGTTGCTGGGAATCAGACCTGGGTCCTCTGGAAAAGCAGCTGGTGCTCTTAACAGCTGAGCCATCTCTACAGCTCCAAGAGCATATGGTTAGCCATGTTTCTTTGCTGCCTCCCAGCCTGTGAGAGTAGTATGGCCTGTCATTGGTGCCTCACGTGGACTGGCAAGCCTCTGAGATCCCAGAACAGAATCAAACAGAAGGCAAGTTACAGCTCTTGAGGGAAGAACCCAATCCATGAAATGTATATTGCAAATGCAGACCATAACCCAGGAAAACCAGCTGCTGCTGAAGATGGAGGTGGACATCATGCCTTGCACGGTGTCCCCATGCACTGCTCAGCGTCCACACGGGACAGCTGTATGGCACACACTGCTCACCTAGGGGCCATAACGGAAAAGCAAGCCTTGCTACCCCATCACCACCTTGCTGCAGGAGGAGGCAGATCCCTGGTACCCTGGATACTTACTTTTTTGGGGAAACTGACTCTTCTAACATGGTTGATTCCTCATCCCCTTCCAGCCCAAATCTATCTTTGCTTTGTTTCTGGAGGCAAAACACACACAACAAGGAACATCAGCAAATCTTAGCACAGGACCACCGGAAAGAATTGTGAGGGGACACAAACAGAATACTCAAGTTTACCGCAAATTCTGTGCACCGGAGAGTTAACGGGTGAAGAACAAAAGCACAATGCCAATGAATATAAAGCAGAAACCCGTGACCTGACATATAAATATATCAAGCTTTGTTTATCACTGCTTACACAGAAAGAAGTAAGGCATACTTAAAAACACTCTACCAGAATATGGTTTTTGGATGGGTTGTATTGGGAAGCCTTATAACGCCTGATTCTCTATATACTACAATGGCACGTGGTGTCATTATGTTGGGCAAGAACAAAAACTCAGGAAAACTACAATGAACACTTTTAGTTTCTACAAAGTCAGGAAAGCCAAAAGCTTTCTAGAGAGAAACAGTGAGGAACTAGGAGAGAGACCAACCCAAGCAGCTTTCACTATCAGCTTGATTCAACTTGAGGATTGCCCTGGAATAATATGACCCGTGGGTATATCTGTAGGAGAGTGCTGTGATTGTTAATTGACTTAGGAGGGTCTGAACAGCTTTGGGTGGTCCCATTTTCTGGACTGCACAAGGAAGCTGTCAGAGCACAAGCCATCGGCAGCATCTCTCCATGGTTTCTGCTCTCCTTCCTCGGCTGTGAACTCCTGGTGGGGAGGGTATGCTGCTTTTACAGGACAGCAAGTGGGCCCAATTTCAAGTTCCTACCAGGGTTCCTACCCATTGTCCAGGACAGACTGTGACATGGAAGTGGAAGCCAGATAAACCCTTTTCCTCCCTTACGTTGCTTTTGGTCAGACTGTCTCGTCACAGCAACAGAAATCAAACTATAACATAGGCTGCTGCTCCTTATCCAGCAGTAGCTGATTCAAATATACTCTATGGCAAAACTAGACAGGCTCAGGGGATTCAAGGTCAAAGATCTTACACACAAGCAGTCTTAATGTCAAAGACTCAATCTGTCAATCAAACACTTCAAATAAAAATTTCACTTAACATGCATGGCTCTGTCATCGAGCCTTGATCTTCTTGGGTTTTGTCAACACAGCATACCTTTTTGAGGATGATGTCGATGTATCCTGCAATCAGCTGGGAAATTTGCTCCCCCTCTGTGGTTTGTACTGAATAGTAGCTTTCCTGGTACTCCCCAAAATCCTAGAAGAGCAGCAGGAGGAACACAGCTGCATTAGATATACCAGGGATCTTGAGGCCTCGGCGAGCAGCCGTAAAGTTCTGGGACACGGCTCACTTTTCACTGCTCTCTACTCAAAGGAAAACTCAACTCTAAAAGCTTATTCAACAGTGAGTATTAAACAAACAAGCAAACTGGGCAGTGGTGGCGTGTGCCTTTAATCCCAGCACTCGGGAGGCAGAGGCAGGCAGATCTCTGTGAGTTCAAGGCTAGTTCCAGGATAGGCTCCAAAGCTACAGAGAAACCCCATTTCAAAACTGACTCTGAAACAAACAAACAAACAAACAAACAAACAAACAAACAAACAAAGAAGCTGGGGACTTGCCAAGCCTCAGGATCTGAATTCAGTCACTAGAACCCTTGGTGGAAGGACAGAATTGACTTTGGCAAGTTGTCTTCTTACCTCCGTGTGCCCTCCACCTAAGTAAATGTCAACATGAAAAGCAAAAAAGAGGTTCTGGAAACTGTAAAGGTAGACGGACAGGAGTGGAGCCTTAGGACTAAAGGAGATCTAAGGTGGTGAGCTCTTGGGCTTTCTTGTGCAAGCCACTCATCCCCAATCAGAGAACTGGAGAGGCCTGTATACCTCAGTGTGTAGTAGCCGTTCTTGAAAAGCCTACTCTTTCCAGGGGACCAGGACAGTGGAGCCCACAAGAGTGCAAGACAGGAGATGCAGCCCAATGGGGGCAGAGTTCACCAAAAGCTGAAGAGCTGTGGCCCCAGACATGCCAGGCAGGTGAGAAGGTTCACATTATTTCAACAGTAAACAGTGAATTTCTGTGTGGCCCCATTGTCCACTTAGTGTCACAGGCCTAGTGGCTTCTTCCCATCAAGGTCACCGAACAACAGTAAGCACTACAGAGAAGTGCCTTCTGCCCTCAGAGAGAGCCAGCATGTCCAGAGTGTATCAGAAAGATAAGGTGAGCTGGGCGGGTGGTTCACACCAACTCCCAGCACTTTAGAGGCAGAGGCTGTGAATCTGGTCCACTAATGAGTTCCTGCCCATCCAAAACCACATAGTGAGTACCTGTCCCCAAACAAACAAATAAACAAAGATAAGGTAAGGGATGGAGAGCTGCCTCCCTGGTTAGGAGCACTTGCTACTCTTACAGAGAACCTGGGTTGGGTTCATAGCACCCACATGGGAGTTCACAACCATCTGTGATTTCAGGGTATCTAGTGCCTTCTTCCAGCCACAGTGAACATCAGGCCATCAGGCACATATGAGGTGCACAATCATACACAGGCAGGCTTTCTTTTGGGCCGCCAACAGCTCCCAATCATGACACGAAGACTTATTATTAATTATGAATGATCAGCTTTATCTTATGCCTGTCCCATTAATTCTTATAACTTAAACGTAATTTAATCTCTTTCTCTTCATCTATGTTTTGCCTTTGTTTATTTTATTTTATTTTTTTTAACCTGTCTTTCATTCTGTATATCCTACTCTGCGTGGCTGGCTAACCCTGGTCTTCCATCTTTCTCTCTTGTTCTCTCTTCTTTCCTTGAGCCTAGATTCATCCTCCTACTTATTCTGGCTGCCTGTCAGGCCCACCTATCCCTCTACTGCCTACCTATTGGCCTTTTTAGTAGACCAATCAAGTGTCTTAGACAGGTAAGGTAAAACAGCAACACATCTTTACGTAACTACACAAATGCAGCACAAACAAATGTAACACATCTTTACATAGCTAATAGTCCACAGCAGGCAAGCATTTATACACATAAAATAGTATCTTAAAAGGGAAAATAAAACAAAACAAAACCTTGTATTCCTTTTCAGCATGTTCTCTGACCATAATGGAATTCAACAGAAAATCAATAGTAGAAAGACAACAGGGAGATCTCCAAACAACTAACCACGAGAGAACCAAAGCAAAAATCAATCACAGAGAGTCAGCAGGAAAGCACCAAAAACTGGGACATTAATAAAAGCTGAGAGTAGGTGGAAGGAACTCCTTATAAGAAGCCTTTACCTAACTTTACACCTTGGTGAAAATATCAGTATACATTCTCTCTTTTGGGTGAGGCCATTAAATAGCTTATTATAAATATATTCTACTTTTTAAATAAAATAATATTTTTAAGTACTTAGAATTCTTTGGAAAGTCCAATGGTATTGAAAGAGATATACAAATATAATTGTCTCCAACTTACCTATTTCTGCCTTCCTTTTTCTTAAAATATAAATCATCTTTATTGATACAACAATAGAAAAAAATCACTGTTATAATTAAAGACTTGAAAGCCACCCTGGAGTGGCTGCTACTCATGAAGCAGCTTAGGTTTTTCTAGCAGTTAACAGGAACAGAGGTACCACACTTAACCAAGCTAACGATCACAGACGTTACAATTTAAATGTGTTCCCCTAAAGTGCCACTCCAAAGTCTTAAAGCGATTTCTTCTAGTATGCTTATGTGTATACCAATTTTAAAACTCAGAAATACTCCATGACTTCCCACAATGAAAGAAGAGGGCACAGCTCTCTGAGAACAGGTATTCATGTTTGGGGGTCTGTGCAGTCCATCCAGCCACAGCTGACTACAGAAGGTAAAGACTCTAAGGGTTCCTTTCAACACATCTGGGCCTATCAATCTATGATCAGATTATGTGACTCTGCTACTTTGTTTTTTATTTATTTTGTTTTAAACATTTTTCAAGATTTATTCATGTTACTGTGTTGTGTGAGGTTAGCCTGCATGTACACGTATGTACCATGTGAATGCTTTGTGCCCATGATGTTCAGAAGAAGGCATCAGATCTTCCAGAACTGTAGTTATCCATGCTTGTGAATTACCACATGGGTGCTGGGAATTGAACCTGGGTCCTCTGCAAGTCTCTCTATCCGCAAATATGTTTTAACTGCCAACTTAACACAGTTTCAACTGGGAAGTCATCAAGATTGAATTGGTCTGTGAGTACGTCAGTGGGGAACTGTCTTGATTGTTAACTGATACAGGAAGACCCAGCCCATTGTGGGCAGCACCATTCCCTAGACAGAGAAGTTTCCAAACAGTACGAGAGAGGAAGCAACTATCAAGAGCAAGTAATTAAGGTTCCATGTGTTTATTGTGCTTATTCTCTCTCTGTTCCTGCCTTAACTTGCCTGCAACAATGGACTGAAGTTGTTTTGGTCTCAGAGCAACAGAAAAGAAACAAGAACAGTAACCAATCATTCCTTCCAAACGCCTTTATACTTTTAAAATGTCTTATTTTACTATGTGTACATGGAAATGTAGATTCCAAAGACTTTAGTCTGCAGTTAACAACTTCCAGTACTGTTTTACTTTTCTTCTTGCTCAACTTCCTTGGCAAACTATTTGCATTTTCAAGATTCACATGTAAATGTGTGATGTAGGAGGGTCATCTGTCTATGTGTTACTTTCATTGGTTAATAAAGANTATAAGCTAGCCGTGCGGGAGCTGGGCGGGACGAAAAGCAGGGCCCGCTCCCATATTACTACAAATGTGTCCCCAGATGGCTACATAGTTATATTCTGCTAAGAGCAATTTTTGAAGTTGAGAGGCAGAGTAGAGGTCAGAAAGTCTGGAACAGCCAACTACTTTCTATGAATTTCATACTATTTTATCATCTCACCCAATGTTAGACACTGTGAAGCAGTCACTACTATCTCAATTTAAGCTGGGGAAATCAGGGCTCAGAGAGAAAAGGTAACTCGAACAAGGTCGTGGAGTTAGGAAGAGACATTGTAGAGTTTTAGTAATACCCCAGATTTCTACAATGTTTACATAAAGCCTGTATTCTTTCTAGGCAGCTGGGCTCCTCAGCACAATAGTGCAATTCTGAGGAGGACTCACAAGTGAGCCTTAGGGTTACAAGTTCCCTTTCAGGATAGGAGCACATGGCTGAGCGTCCTGGTGAGCATCACCTTGCAGTCAATGAACTCCAAGAGGACTTGGATAGGACATGAGAGAAGTGGTACACGGAGAATCCCAGAGCTGCTCAGCCCCTTACTTCTGTTCTATGCCCATAGAGTGCACCACCTTCTCCCTCTACGCTAGCCCTTTAAGACCAGCTGTACCCACAGGCTGCCCTCCAGTACTACCTAGGACCACATATATCAGTCCCCTCGGGGTCTTGCTGTCCCTACCAGTGTGAAGCTCTTGGGTGAAGCTGCCCAGCGCTTGACTGTGGTGAGGGGCCACTCCTGCAGCACCTCCTTGGTCTTCTCATCAACCCGCATGACGGAATCCTTGGTGATGCCCAGGAGGCGCGGAACCAGCTTGTTCTTGCCTTTCATTTTCTCCTGGAAAAAGAGAAGCCAGGAGTCATCAGCCTTTCTAGAATGCAACGTTTTTAGTGTGTTTTACCTGCAGTTTGTTTACAGACCGGGTAAGGCTTTTAGAAAAGCCAGGTTAATAACTCACTGAGAAAAAGGGATGGGGCAGGAGGACACTGGGACACTGGAGAGATTCATAAAAGTGTGCAGCTTCCTGTATAGGAACACTATTCAGCAGGAGGGGTTGTACTAAAACTGTGTCAGAAAGAAGGGACTGAACTGGAGAGACACCCAGAAAGAGACTGGGAGGTGAAATCCAAGTATTATTGTCCCAGGATGTATGTGGGCGGGTTAAAAAAAATCAAAGAGAGGTACTGTATAATTCAAACCCTTAAAGTGAACCCAAATGGTCCAATTAGGATCTTCTACAGAGGGAGAGATTCTTCCCCTTTAAATACATCCCTGCAATCCACTTCCTCTCCCAGCCCTTGCTTTTGCACAGCGACAGGTCTTAAGTCTTTGTGGCGTTGTTTTTAGGGCATTATCTAGCATTTGAAGATTTGTCACTGTGTATATTCACTGTACATGCTGCGGTGCTATGCAGTTTCTTACAGGCATATAATGGATAACGAGCACCCCCATCCCAATTTTGTTTCTTTGATATAGGACCCAGGCTGGGCTGGAACACATGGCAAGCATCCTGTCTCAGCTTCCTAAGTGCTGGGACTACAAGTGATTCTAAAAACGGCATTAATGATTGATTTAATAGTTTGTAAAAATATAATGCTATCCGTTAAAATAATTGATTCTTCTTTCACACTTATGCTAAACCTTTTGATTTGTTAATGATTTAGGAAGAACACAGGTGGATTTTTTTCTCCCCATAAGACAGGCTTTCTTTGTAGCTTTGGAGCCTGTCCTGGAACTAGCTCTTGTAGACCAGGCTGGCCTCGAGCTTAAAGAGACCTGCCTGCCTCTGCCTCCCAAGTGCTGGGATTAAAGGTGTGTGCCACTACTGCCTGGCCAGATGGGTATATTTTTGAGACTTCTGGGTAAGAACTGTTATTCCAGTAAAAACATTGAAATAAGAATAATGGAAAAGAGAAAGTGCTTTAGCACAACACACACACAGATGAGGTGAAGGGAGGAAGCGAGAATGAGAGAGGGAGGGGAGGGAGAGAGGAAGAGGGAGAAAGAAAGGCAGAGAGAGAGCACAACACTCCAGCACACAGGATAGGCGAGACACAGAGGGACAGAGAAAAATCACAAGAAAGAAGTCTCATGGAAATAAAGATTAGGAAGTGAAGGTTTAGAGAATAAATGCTTGCAGGACATATGCCAAGCATATGCTAGACACGTGCCCTTTGCTATCTGGGAAGCGTTCTTATACATCAGCAAAACCAAAGGAACGAACAAGCAAAATACCTTCCAAAAAATAATACAGACAGTATTTCTAACAATAAAAATTTAGGAAATAAAATTTCACTTATGTCAAACAGTGTTTTAAAATTAATTCTCAGAACTGAAGAAGGTATGAAAGGAATTAATTCATAACTAAAGGAAGTTAAAAATGGTACAGCCCAAGGCCACAGAGATGCTTGGCAGTGAAGAGCATACAATACTCTTTGCAGAAGGCCTGAGTCTGCCTCTGGGAACCCAGCTCAAGTGGCTGAGAGCCTGTGACTTCAGCTCCAGGGAATCTGATGGCTCTGGTCTCCACAGGTACCACATTAACATCTGCAGGCACGCGCGTGCGCACACACACACACACACACACACACACACACACACCCCTTAAAAACGACAACCCTTTATAAAAGAGAATATGTCAATACCTACCCGTCCAGAGGCTTAAAACTTTGACATAGCCTGCCTCTAGAAACTTTTTTGTTTTATAAAAATTTTAAGTGTACTTAATTATTTGGCCACAAGAAATACAAATGGAGTTTGACTTAGTGAAAGGCTAGAAAGATTCCCAGTTTCCAATAACAGAAAACTTCATATAAATAAAGTATGGCACATTCAAGAAATGTATTACAATATTTAAAAATAATTTTGTGGGACTGTTAGCTCAGTGGCTAACAGCATTGGCTGCTCTTGCAAAAGAACAGAATTTGGTTCCCAGCACCCACATGGCAGCTAACCCATAGGTTCAGCTTTAAGGAATCGGACATCCTAACCTGACTGCCAAAGGTACTTCATGCACATGGTACACATACACACACACACACACACACACA
>LOEQ01002166.1:56620-67908 GCA_001685075.1 Bramus lutescens | reverse complement strand
GACTTTTGGAAGAGCAGGCAATGCTCTTAACCGCTGAGCCATCTCTCCAGCTCCTGGATCATCCTTTCTTTCCCAAGATCTGGAATTACAGCCATCATACCTGGCTCAACAAACAAACATTTTAAGAGGTCTGGTATGTTACATGAAAAGATGCTGATAATGATTGTGATTGCTACAGTTTTCCTTATTACTAAAATTTCATTTACTACAGCTAAACTTTCAGTACTATCAGAAAGACTTTTCAGTGGTATGTGCACACACCTACACAACTGTCCTCAGTAAAGTAGGTGTGTATATTCACATTCATGTAGAATGCACGTTTGGGGGATGTGTACCCACACCTGACATTTGGGAACCTGCACTTGCATTTAAAGCAGTCCAGACGTTCACTAAAACATGCATCATCCACAGGTCCCGGACTCCACAAGATTACTATCATCATGTTTTCCCTTTGTAAATGAAGAGACTATTTGTGTGATGGTTTGACAGAAAATGGCCCTCAAAGGGAGTGGCACTAATAGAAGGTGTGGCCCTGTTGGAGGAGGTGTGTCACTGTGGGGGTGGGCTTTGAGGTCTCTTTTTTCAAGCTTCACTCAGTGTGACAGTTGACTTCCTGCTGCCTTCTAGTCAAAGATGTCTGCTCCATGTCTGCCTGCATGCTGACATACTCCCCATCATGATGAGAATGGACTGAACCTCTGAAACTGTAAGCTACCACCTCAATTAAATGTTTTATTTGTAAGAGTTGTCATGGTCTTTTCACAGCAATCAAAACTCTAAGACACTTTGCTTAGAGAGGATGGGAGCAAATGGAAAAGACACAATGGGAACAGATGCCTAAGCTCAAAAACATCTTTGGGCTGGGTGTGGTGGCACACACCTTTAAATCCAGCCAGAGGCAGAGGCAGGTAGGTGGATCTCTGAATTTGAGGCCATCCTGGTCTGCAGAGTAAGTTTCAGAAACCAATCTCTTGGAAAAAAAAAAACCCGAACCAAACAAAAACAACAACAAAAACCATCTTTAGCACCTAGTACTCAGGGGATACAGTCCTCTTCAAGTTCAAGGTCAGCCAGGACTGCACAATGAGATTTTTGTCTCAAGGTAGAGAGGGAGGGAGGGAGGGAGGGAGGNCAGCCAGCCAAACACATCTCCCCATAAGAGGAGTTGTTAGAACACCTGCAGGGAATGGGCGAGAACAAAGCACTCTGTGACCCTCAAGCCTTCAAAAGATACTGAGAAGAGTTTGGTTCTTTTTAACAAAGGGTCAGTTTCAGGACTGGGACAAATTAAGGATGACATGTGACACAAATTCAATTTGTTTGTCAGTGGTCAACCCTGATCACTTATTCTAGAGGACTCTAGGGCTTTGAGTCAGCTGACCTCCAGGAAGGTCAGAAGAGCAGCACCAAGGCTGCTTCCTTGGAACATGAGCAAGGCAGAACTGTCAGGAGGCTCACACACTAGCCTGGTATTCACGTGCTATGGGTAGATTTGGGTCATGATTGGCCAGATGCCACATCTGCTTTAGGTAAACCGCACCCCCCCNNNACCTGGCCACTCACCTTCACCAGGAAAAAGGACACTCCATATGTCCGGAGGGACCGAGCGTGTTTGACATACTTGACCTTGGCTTCTATTTCACTCATCTCCCCGCAGTTTTTATGCTCCTGCAAAAGCAACAGTCGGCGGTGTGGGGTGGAGATCTGTTATTGTAGCCAGCTCTCAGTTGGACTCAGTGAGAGGAGGTCCCTACAGATCTCTCCCGCTCCTTCATGACACTGAGCCCGTGGGAGGCTTAAGTGTAGGGCTTTCCATGTAGGTTACAGCGGAGTGAAAGGATCCATGTCCATATCCAGCATGGCAGGAGTAGCTGCCCCAAGGACAACTGCATTCTCAGAGGACCCAATACCCGAAAGGGCCCAGGGTTCATTTTTAAGCAATAGCAAGAAAGATGTCCCTCTCAGGACAGGTGGGTATCCTTCTACCATCGATTCAGAATGTATGTTTTCTATGGAGCAAGGCAAATACATTTCTAAACATTATTTGTGTTTGGGAAGGATATTGAATAAAAATGTTTTATATACACACAATTTATATTTTAGCTTCTATTTCTGTTTCAAAATCAAAGAAGCTCAAGAGTTTGGATTCACTAGAATGTTTCAAGGTCATGCGGATAGCTTGGCTTTTCTTGTTGACTGTCTATGATGGTCAAGTCACTGACTTTAAAAATAATTTGAGATTTTTGAAAGGCCCAAGCTCCCAATTCTAGCTTCAAAAAAATCAAATCTCAGGACAAAGGAGTTCTTTGTGTCTTTCCCAAAGCAGCTTAATGGCCCATCACCTTGTTTCAATGTTACCAGCATAATGCCTTTGAAATTAAATGCATGCACGTTTTTTCTCAGAAGAGCTAAGTAACCTTTAGCAAGAAAGTATGAATTAAGATAATAAATCTGTCCAAAGTAGAGCTGTCAGCCTCTATCCTCCTGACTCACGGATCATTCATTATAGAAGAATACATGCATGGGGCACCAAACGACTACGTCTGGGATATGCCTCCAGAGAATGGATGAGGACGAAGGAGAAGGGGAAGAAGGAATTTCTGTACATTGACAATACCTGAAATATCCGCTTCTCAGCTCCTCTCTGCTTGATGTATTCTTTAGGTAGGAATTCCTTTAGACTGAGAGAGAGAGGGGGAGGGGAGAGACAGCATTTACCACACTCTGCGGAGAAGCAGAGACTGTTGGTAAAACTCCCAGATAGGTCACCAACACTCCCAGCATCTCATGGCACAATACTAGGAGGTAGCTTCCCAGGATGCACTTAAGAAAGACACCCCCAAGGGGGGGCAACTTATTTATTTAAAGGAGGGAGGTCCAGCATGCACTGTCAAGTGAAAAGACAAACGCTGCCAACACATACAGCGCTGCCAACACGTACAGCTACAGCGTGCGTCCCTTTTCAAGACACAGAATACAGTATTCTTACTGTAAAAACATTTTATTTCTAAATTATAAAAGCAATTATAATTTTTAAGGAAATCATGGGAGACTAAGTCTAATACTAATGAAAAATGTTTTCCCCAGGAAGAAGAAGGAAAACAAGAATGGATCAGATGAAACCAGGTTAGTCAAAATATTTTGTTTTAGGGTTTTTCATTGTGGCACACACAAAATCGCCAAGAAATAGCTAAAAATCTAAAGCACTTTGGTAAAACTTTCAGAAAGTACGTTGTGTTGTCACTATTGCTATCAGAAAAATAATGACTCCAAGTAATTTTGGAAAACAGTTCTTTGACTATACATCCCTAGTGAGATACACCTTAAGACGAAATAAACAAAAGAAATATGAATCAAAATGTTGACTTACTATTTAAATTTTATTATTTATCATCATTTAATATGTCATGATGATTGCATGTGCATGTCCATTATGTGTGTGTGGGCACACATGTGTGGAGGTGTTTGTTCTTTTCTACTTTTACACGGGTTAGGAAGAGACTTTCTGACCAAGGCCCTAGGAGGAAAGGAGTCCATTGGGAATGAGTCACCCAAGGTCACAGTGCCTGGTTCCAACTCACTCCTTCTTGGGTTCCAGAGACACTGACTATACCACTGCACACTCAACACCTTCAAGCTACCCTTTAACCTCATGGCACTCTATGAGATCAGAATTCTAATGCCTGCACAGGGGAGGGGAGGGGAGAGGAGGGAAGGGAAGGACAGGGAAGGGGAGGGAAGGGAGGAACCAACCACATAGGTAGGGTGACACGGTGCCAGTTGATTTCTTTTTTTAAAGTGCCCAGATGCTGCTAGAATCAGAGATGAGTGATTTAGAAGAAAACCAGACCTGGTCTCAAACCTGGATGTTCACTAAAACTCAAGTTCTTTCCTTTTATGGGTTACTTGCAATATTACTTTTATTGTTTATATTTGAAGGTATATAATAAGTTTGATAGACACAGGCATATTGAAAGAATTACCACAGTCAAGCAAACTAGTATATCTATCACCTCACAATATTGGTGCATGTCAGGGATGAAGTAGCTAAAATCTTTCTTAGCAGATTTCCAGCAGACATATTAACTAGGGTCCCTTGCTCTTCAGTCATTTGTCCACAGAACTGAAACTGCTCTGACTTCCATCATCCTTCCATCTTGCTGCTGTCTCTATCTGCTTTCTCTCTCTCCCCTGGCCCCCATCTCCTCTCCCTCTCCCCTTCCCTCCACCTGAGGAACAAGCCCAGGCCTTGCACGTGACAGGCAGGTGTTCTGCCAATGAGTTATATTCCCCTCCACGTGCAGCGTTTCAATTTCTCCATCTTGCTTATTTCATTTATGTGTCTTCAGGTCCATCCATGTTATTAAACACACAGGGTCTCCTTAAAGGCTGATTCCTGTTTTCTCATACATATACTAAAACCCCATTTTCTTATGTAAAATTGACGCTGCCTGAACCAGCAATTCCAACAGAAGAGTCCCTGGTATGACAATACACTGAGAATGGGTAGGGAAGCTGCTACTGCTGGGGACAATGTTTACTGTCCCCACATGTTCCAGAATTGCCACCAAAGGGGCAACAGCCACCTCCACACTGGCTTTAATCACTGAAGACCAAAGAGGATTGTTATAGCTTACATTTACTGACAAGAATGTGCCCAGTTCATGAGGAGTGAGGGCTGAAAGGGGACATATAGAGATTTGAAGTGTCCCCCTGGCAGAGGCTACAGGAGCGTGAAGTGGCAGGAATGGAGCAGTACCACCAAAAGGATACTAGAAAACCAGCTTCATTTTCACTTCAGTCTTTATGTTGAGTCACCAAATAACAACAACAGCATCTCTAGCTGGTGTCCTAGACACTGCAGAGTGTGGTCCCTGGATCAGCAGCAGCAGCACCAGCTAGGAACCTGCTAGGAGAGTCGACTTTCAGCCTCCCCGGGACCCGCTAAGGGGCTCAATGGGGAGAGAGCTCAGTGGCATATGTCAGCAAGCCCTGGTTCTGAGTGAGGCAGAGGCGCCACAAGTCCTGGGCAGCTAGCTCAAATTACAAACCAAAAGACTTGGACTTGACTCCAGATTTCAAGATCAAAATGTCTATGTGACTCAGAGTTCTGGGTAAGCTCTGGAGGCTTGCGGCAAGACCATGGCTCGAAGGAAGTCCTGGGTGAGCTGGGAATGCCTGGAGAGGCCACAAAAAGTGACCATCTTTAGATGAGGGTGAGAAAGGCACACAGGCCCATCTACAACCACAGCCCGAGACATTTATAAATAGCAGAAACTTGTGCCTCATAGTTCTGCAGCCCAGGACATATGACACCAAGGTGACCCTATGTTCAGTTATCTGGAGAGGGTTGCGCCCTCCAGAGTGGAGGGACACCTAGTCCTCATCCAGGTGATGGATATACTGGCTTAATACCATCTTTACAAGGGCCCTGACTGTATCCTGAGGTTTCATCTACATGATCTTGATGGCCTCACAGCATCCTAAAGACCCCTCTTGTTAAGTCTAGCACGTGGGCAATCCCTGAAGTGTGGAAGGGACCCATTAATCACAGTAGCCTGGAAGAAGTGCAGAAACTGGGTCTGAAGATTTATTTTACCCTCACAGTGGTTCTGCGATCCCAAACTAGTCCAAACACCCTTGTACAGCCAGCCCAGGCAGCCCAGGCCACTGCCCTGGAACTCAAGAGTCAGCACAGGGCTGGATTAATCCAGATCTTGCTGGTTTGCTGTGTTCTTGAGTTGGAATGTCATAAGGCAGGTAAGCAGGGCCTGGAGGCTGGACGAGGAACAGGCACTGAAGGTGTCACTAGTCCTCATTTAACCATCCTGAGAGGAGAGCTCTGGGCTGTGAGACCCACAAATAGGTATAAGCAACAGGGAAACACTCATGCAGACAAGTGTCTCTTAGCAGTTTACTCTTAATGTAGTGGGACAGAGATTGTGGGGTGCAGGGGGCAAGCCACAGCTGAAGCAAAGCCCAGGTTGGAAGGTCTCCTTCATGATCAGTCTGAAAGCACAGGCTCTAGCCAAAGATTCCACAAAAGCACAGCAGCTCGGGAGGTGGAGGACTGTTTGAACTGGCACCAGCTTAAAAACTGATTCGGGCCTCCTACTGTGTCAAGAGCTTTGCTTGTTGACAGTAAAATTACCCAGAGTTTGTGGGGGAAATTTTCCCCAAGTCCACTTGGAATTCTTTCAGAACCCAGATTCATCTCTGGGATTGCTTTGTTCTCTTGGTAAACACTTGATTGGAATGACGGCCCAGGGGAGCAGAGGCGCCAGTAGCCATGGTCAGAGTCTTCCTCTGCCTGTTTCCTGCCTGCCCACCCTTCACCAAGAGACACTACCTTTACACACACACACACAGAACTTTTTGGCCTGGTGTGAACACCTAGTAACCTGCTCTATCTCCATCCTGTGTGAGGAGGACAGGTTTCCATTTCAGAGCCAGACTACAGCAACTATCTTTTGAAATATGATGGAATACTTGATATCATAAAAAGTTTATTCTCCATTATTTATATCCCCATGTGGTGGTCTGGATAGGTACAACCCCCATAGACTCATGTGTTTTAATCCTTTGCCCATAGGGAATGGCACTATTAGGAGGTGTGGCATTATGAAGTAGGTACGGCCTCCTTAGAGAAAGTGTGTCACCGTGAAGGCAGGCTTTGAGGTCTTATAAGCTCAAGTATGGCCACTGGGACACAGACTCCTGCTGCTGCCTGCAGATCAAGATATGGAACTTTCAGATGCTTCTCCAGCTCCATGTCTGCCTGCACGCCTCCATGTCCCACCATGATGATCTTGGACTAAACCTCTGAAACTGTAAGCCAGCCCTAATTAAATGTTTTCTTTTATAAGAGTTGCCGTGGTCATGGTGTTTCTTCACAGCAATAGAAACTGCAACTAAGAAAACCTGCCATGAAGAAGTCCATGTTAACAGTACCATGTTTGATTTATTGAGTGTTTGTGTATGTAACTGTGTCACAAGCACAGGTGTATCCCATTCTGTTACTCTGTGTCCTATTCCTCTGATAGTAAGTGTCTCTAAACAAACCTGGGGCTAGATTGGCAGCCTACAGGTATCCTCCTGTCTTAGGTGGCCACAAGGTAGCTTGGGATTTTAACTCAAGTCTTTGTGCTTGTGTAGCAAGTATCCTTATGCATTGAGCTCTTCTTTTTAAGACGGTGTCTCATGTAGCCCAAGCTAGCCTTGAACTCATTAGGTAGCCAAGGATGACCCATTCTGAGTCCTGAGTTTACAGGCATGTGCCATCAAACATGGTTCCTTCTTGATGTCTCTAATAGTGGCTACTTTCTTGGAGTCAGTTCTCACAAATATTTTAACATACTCTATACCTCCCTGTAGCTATGAATAATAACATATCCAGTTTTTCCTTGTGGGTATGTTTTAAACATGAAGAAGCACATTCTGGGATGTCTTGCTTCCTCTAAGAAGTGACTGGTGTTCTCAAACATTCTGAAATGTGACACCCCATGCCTTTTCTATTTTCGAGATCACTTGGGGCTAGAGAGATGGCTTAGCAGTAAGGCACTTTCTGCTCTTGCATAGGACTGGGGTTCGAGTCCCAGCACCTGAATGGTAGCTCACAGCCACCTGTAACTCTAGTTCCTGGGGGTCTAATGTCCTCTTCTGGCCCCCCTCAGCTACCATGCTGGGAAATACATATACACAAATGAGCAAAATATTCACACACATAAAATAGGAACAAATACACTATGAAAAACCATTTGCTTGTAGTTGCAAGCATTTTGTAACTGAGAATGTCCTTGACCCCTGGTCCCCTCCTCCACCCCTAAAGGTCTGGGATATGAGGAGTCTACGTGCGCACATTCTAGACAAGCACTGCCACCTGAGCTCAAGCCCAAGTCTCCATTTTCTGTAATTTTGCCAATGCTGGGGACTGAACACCAGGCTCTTACACATCAGCACCCCCTCGATAATTCAGACACATTAAGATGTCGAAGACTCACGTAGTGAACATTTTACACACTCATCTCCTAGTGTTACCATCATTCAAGTCCCACCCATAACAGATGACCCAATGTCTCAAGTTCATCAGCAACTCTCATCTTCACCAACACTAAAGGCTTTTACTCAACACACTTAATATTTTCCATGAGTTTCCAAGGGCTATGGAGGGAGTCTTGATTACATGTTTTGTGTTGCTGCTGATTTAGGAGTTATTTCTTCTTTAAACTGGCCTGTGTTGTGTCAATCTCTTTCAGCAGCATCGGCTCCTGCGCCATAGTCTCCCCACCTTTCTAGAAATAGTTCACACTCAATATTAACACAGACCACCCTACAATTAATACAATAGAGATGAGACACTGTGTTAGCAGCACTGACAGCTCTATCATGAGGTCTAGAGTTCAGATCTCAGCACGTCCATCAAGTGGCTGACAAGATCCTGCGACCTCAACCCCAAAAGACAGACATCTTTTTCTGGCCTCACTCCCACCCACACATAAGCACAGAAGCATGCACAGACATATAAATATAAAAAATAAAATTTAAAGAGCCGACAAGGTAGACTTAAGGAATCATCAAAGAATTAGTATGCGGTGTCTTTTTGTCTTCTCTACACTGTTGCAACTTCACACATAAATAAATATGCCAGTCTTCGGTGAATTAAAGGACAATGCTGTTGTTTTGATTTTAAAGCTTTACCAAACAGTCGGCCATGAAAAACATACATACAAATAAATAACTTTATATGGACTGAGCAGATTGTATTTAGGAAAGTGTGTGTGCGCACACACACAGTTGGAAATGGAGTTACAAGATTGTTGGTTGCTATGAGGTTCCTGGGAACTAACCCAGGTCCCTCTGCAAGGGCAGCCACGGTACTCTTAACTGCTGGCTGCTTTCTCCAGCCACATGGCGTGTTGCCTATGAGCATGGTCTAAACAGAAAAGCATAAAGCAAGCCCACGATCCTTAGATGGTGTGTGGTAGTTTCCTCAGGCTATGATATACTGTCCCTTCCTGGAGTTCTGTGCAGGTGACATAAGGAAATCTACCTGTAGATAAAGCTTAGGAAACGCAAATGGAGAAACCCAGGATTACTCTGGCTTCCAGCTCTTGACTGTTCTGGGCCTGGTTTTGTCTGTCTCTCTGTGGCACTTCCATCACATACCCCAACATCTACAGAGTAGATATCATGTTAAGTAATCTGTATACACCTGAAAGCATGAAGAACTTGTCTCTGATTTTTACTTTTTTAAAATTTAAAAATGTGTGTGTGTGGTATGTGTACATGATGTATGTGGTATGTGCATGTGGTGTGTGTGGTATGTGAGTTCTGATGATTTTATTCAGGTGTCAGGCTTCTGTGGACCGTGTCTTTACCTACTGTGTCATCTTGCCAGCCCATTTCTTCTTCTTTCCTTTCTTTCCCCCTGGCTCCTTTCTTGAGGTAGAATCTTCCTATGTAAGATAGGCTTGCCTAACACTTGCGAAGTAGTCCAGGCTGACCTCCAACTTACAACCTTGCCTTTTTTTTGTGTGTGTGGGGGGGTTCAAGATAGGGTTTCTCTGTGTACAAGTCCTGACTGTCCTGGTCTTGGTCTTGTAGACCAGGCTGGCCTCAAACTCACAGAGATCCATCTGCTTCTGCCTCCAGAATGCTGGGATAAAAGGTGTGCACTGCCATCACCTGGCTCTAACTTGCAGACTTGTAGGGATGATCCTAAGTGCTGGGATTCCAGGCATGTCCCAACATGCCTGGCACTGATTTCTGTTATTCTAAATCAGTATCTTCGCTAATGTGGTGCTGAGTCTAGAAATCACTGAAAAGCTTGCGGGAGAGTCAGAAGATGCTATCATGAAAATGTCCCGAGTGTGCTGATATTAAACACAAGTGCTAGAAAAAAAACTTTTTAAAAATTATAATAAATGTGCTTATTATGCACACTCATCATGTTCACCCATTATGTGGCCGGAATTCCCAGTGACTCGTTCATCCTGGCCCTCTTACAAGTTCACCCTTCCCAATGTTAAGTTTGCAAACTCTTAATTGTTTAGGTGAAAAGCAGGGAGGAAAGCTACATGGAACAAAAGAAAGAATGAGAGAGAGAGAGAGAAAGAGAGAGAGAGAGAGTTACCAAGTCTCTTAACGTAGGTCTAGCCAGTCACCAGGGATAGCATAAGCAAAACTAGCGTCCAACATTCAGTCTACAAATCAGAAGTGTGGCCCTGCAGGTTTGTTTTAATTAAGAGGGGGCCCACCTCCTCCGTAGTCTTCACCAATACAATAGAAACAAGAACATGTACAATTAAGTATCTACAGTAAATGAAAAAGCTTCATTACCTAGACTAGATCTGGTCTAATTAAAAAGTATATCAAATGCAAGAGGAGAAATAATTGCTACCAGGCATAACGAGTTTGTTTAAATTTAGAATCTGAGCAAGGGGACACAAACTATTGAGAGACGCAGGCTTCATCTAGGGAAGAGAAAGTCCGAAGCAATACAACCACCTAACATCGGCTGTTAGATGGTCAGATGGCCAAGACATTTTGGTTGGTGTGAGCATGCAGCTTACAGCAGGATCAGTCTGCAGTGACATCTGTCAGACCAACGCCAGACTGACTGCTGTACAAGTGGCTATCAAAAAGGAAAGGAACATCTGTCATAATCTGGGTGACAGAACACATGACATCAAGGAGGCTAACAAGGCTGTAGGTGTGAAAGCCTAAAGAAAGTGACGTATTTGACTTACAGTGTCTTTGTCTCATTAATCTGCCCTCCACTTTCTCCTGTTCATTTGCAGTCACTGTGGAAGCAGAGGTCAGCTGAGAGACTGACCGAGTGTGAGGTTTAAATTTGTGGATGTGAAATCCATGAAAAGAACACAAGCATGGTGCCTGGAGCAAGAACAGAAGGGCACATTTCCCCAGGGTTCCTACAGAAGGCAGCCAGTCTGCCCGTGGAGAACAGGGCCCAGAGGAGCACTTGGCCAGACAACTTATCTGGGAAACAGGGACTACCATAACAGGAACTGTTCAAGGCCACCTCAGACTCAAGTGTTGAATGCATATTATAGCATAAAGCATCACATTGCAAAAGCTCCTGGGGTTCATTAACTCAAACTGGTGTTGTAGTGTCTTTTCCTTAACAGCTCAGTTTGGACCACATAGCAAAGTGTGCTATCTGACATTGCCTGAGCTCAGGAGAAAAGCTGGTCTGTCTGTCTGTCTTTCTTTTTCTTTCTTTCTTTCTTTCTTTCTTTCTTTCTTTCTTTCTTTCTTTCTTTCTTTCT
>LOEQ01002166.1:39176-56607 GCA_001685075.1 Bramus lutescens | reverse complement strand
TTTCTTTCTTTCTCTCTCTCTCTCTCTCTCTCTCTCTCTCTCCTTCCTTCCTTCTTTCTTTCTTTCTTTTTTCTCAAGGGCACAGGCTGCTTCTAACCTTCTACCAAAGAGAACATGAAGGTCCAAAATGTTTGCCTTACCCTTACCCCTCAAGCCACCCCCAGCACTACAGATGACCCGCTGATGACACCTTGAGATGGCCGAATCTTCCTCTGGCAGAATTCATATAAGCTTCCCACCCCACCTCCCTACAAGTTATAATTCTAGGTGACCTGGACACTGATGAGAATGGTAGATTATTTTTATCCTCATCCAAATGCATCATACTAATGGAATTAGAGTGGGAAAAGGAGAGGGAGGACAACAGATAAAGAACAGCATCAAAGGTAGCACTACATAAAGCCCCTAGAAAAGTTCAGATCCACGCCAAGGCAAAGGCAACCTCAGGAAAGCGGCAGCCTGCCCAGTAGGGTGTTTTCAAGAGGGTGAAGCCAAAGGCCCCTGCTCTGCATGGCCAGAGGGAATCTGTAAAGTCACCTTTCTTATGTAGGCACCAGAGTACAGAGCTAGAGAAAAGAAACCACCCTGTCCTTCTAGAAAAGAGAGACAAGGCCACGACCAGGAATCCATGTGTACACTGTGCACCCAAAGCAACCAATAACTCTTAAGATTCTAATAAAGAATTCAAACCTAGGCTGGAGAGATAGCTTAGCCATTATCCTGTTTGGGGTTCCAACATCTTCAAAGAGCTGGGTGTGGGAACCAACTGGCCAGGTGTCACAGACTCTCCAGCAAAGAAAGAATCGTCTACTGTGGGGATGAAGAATGGATAATACTGACAATCATGAGTCTGTAGTTTTATATATCTTACTCTACCACCAACAGTCTGCATTTTGGGTCCCAAACTCAGCTGAATGAAAGTCAATTCATACAACCAATTGGGACAAGGAGGTGCCTCTTGGGTTCCTCCTCAAAAGTAAACAGGGGGAAAGAGGGGAAAGAAAAATAATGGAGGGGCACTTACTCTAAGAATCCCGGCTTGTGTTTATGCTCCACATGAGGTCCAAACTGTATCTGGGCTTGAAATCCACCAAACTCACACGCCTTCTCGAAGGAGACAGGGTGAGAGCCATTCAGGATGTCATCCCGAGCCTGAAACACATAAAGAAGGAAGGATTCAGGGGCCTCACTTGGAATACGTGATTCCCCGTGGAGAACAGGGCCCAGAGGAGCACTTGGCCAGACAACTTATCTGGGAAACAGGGACTACCATAACAGGAACTGTTCAAGGCCACCTCAGACTCAAGTGTTGAATGCATATTATAGCATAAAGCATCACATTGCAAAAGCTCCTGGGGTTCATTAACTCAAACTGGTGTTGTAGTGTCTTTTCCTTAACAGCTCAGTTTGGACCACATAGCAANAATGTTTGCCTTACCCTTACCCCTCAAGCCACCCCCAGCACTACAGATGACCCGTATTCTAATATGTTTCCAAGTGACATATTCCTGACTCAGGACAGGTTCTATAGACAAGCAGCCACAGTGAATAGTGGGGTAGGCAGAAACAAGGCTAAAAGAAAGGGAGGTTTTGTGTTCCCCTTTCAAAGTGGACAATAGCACAACAGGGTTCATACAAGAACATTTGGATTATCAAAAGACAAAGAAATAAATCAACCACACTGATAATGTAGGAAGGCAGACGAGACTGTGAAAAATGAAGAGACAATGGAATTGTGCGAAATGTCCGGATTTATATGGGTTAATTTGCTTCACCTGAGCCTAGGTCATAAAACCAGCAAGAAAAATATCTACAAAGAGGTAAAACTATGGGATCTACTAGGAGGGACAGACAGACAGACAGATATGTACTCCCATACCCAGACAAGAGACCAATCTGAGGACATAAAGCAATGCAAGGCTTGACATGAAAGCTCTGCTCCCAGCTTTCCTGGATCATACTGGCTGGTCCTACTTAGCCTTCACCCTTCTATCCTCCTTACTCTAGCTCCAAGACCCAGAACACTCTGATGTGGGCGCTGTCAGCTATCACTCTGGGCTCTAAATGTGGAAAGATTCTCCTAACTGCCCTGCTAGCTCCCTTCCTTTCTGCCTGCCAGCACCATTCAATACCATTCTTTCTTCTGCAGAAGTCAGCGACCAGTAAGCATCTCAGACCTTCAGAGGACTCGGTCTGTCTTACAACTACCTACCCACTCCTGCTAGTCAATCCAAGAGTAAACACAGAAAACAAACAGTTATGCAATGGGTGAGGGGATCTGCCGATATAGAAAGCTTACATAAATGACTTATTTACTTTCAACACTGGCAGAGGGCAGGGCTACAGTTTGCAAGTCCTGCATCGTTTCTAAGGGCAGACAAGCAGGTAAAATGAAGGACAGAAGGAATTTGGGGTGGAAAGAAATTCTAAAGAAATATGGGCGGTATTTTCCTTGAGTCAACCTAGTGGAAAGCCCACATCACATATGCCAAGGGATCAAAACTCAGGTGTTAAATGATTGTCTGAGCTTAAATAATGAGTTAACAGCAAAGACTTAGGAGGTGACTGAGCCAACAGCTCAGAGCTAGTGAGAAGTACTGATTTTCTGGCCAATATTCCTTTGTAGTCTGAGATGTTAGCTTGTGAAATAGGATCAGTTGAACGAATCCAACTGTCTCCCAGGGTTGGTCTGGGGACAATGATGGCCACTAGGTCCTAGCCCCAAGAAGCCCCAAGAGGACCAGCGAGGCCCTCCTTTGGATAACCAGCCAATTATCCCCAATGCTAATTCACACCAGAGACTGAAGAACAGCACGTCTGGACTCGAGATTCTGTCCACCGCGTGGGAACTGGAGATGGGCACCTACTCGCCACACAAGACCATGCAGAAATCTCCTACAGTTCACTCAAGGCTTTAGTATCTTTTCAGTTGCTGTAATAAAATGCTGACAAAGGCAACTTAAGGGAGAAAGAGTTTATTTGGCTCCCAATTCTAGGTTACAGTTCACCATTCTAGGTTACATACAGTTTGCCATTCTAGGTTACAGTCCGCCATTATTGGTTACAGTCCACCATCATGGGAAATGGAGCAGTTGTCACTTGAAGTGGCTTACCACTTTATATCCAGTCGAGAGTAGAGAGGCAGTGCTAGCTCTGAGTATGGATGCTCTCTCTTATTGAACCAAGACTCTGAAGCCTAGGGAATGGTGTCGCCCACAGCAGATGGGTCTTTCTGCCTTAATTAACATAAATGAGACAGGCCCACAAGTCAACCTAAGCTAGCCACCAGCTCATTGAGAATCCCTTCCCAGCTGACTCCAGGTGCTGTCCTGTTGACAATGAATACTAACTAGCCTTCACAGCCATTTGCTGTCCAACCAGGAAATACCATACCTGGACATAAAGCAAGTTCAACTGCACCGGGTCTCTGGAATCCACATTCTGATCGGAGTAAAAGAACTTCCGCCGAAGAAGCAATGTTTCGTTTTCATCCACACCTTGCTCTCTGAATGTCCGGCTGTGATCTAGCCAATTCACTGCAGCATGAGACAGATGGACAGGGTTTACTACTCACTGCAGCAGCCTGCTGTGGAAGTAGATTTCCATAAATGTTGATGGTTGCTTATGATTACTTCTTAACTTTGTGAGGTAATTGACATCTACCATATGCAAATCCCCAGCCATTCCCAAAGTTAGCTACTGTAGTACAGTGCATGGGTGAGACGGAGAGGTGGGGGTGAGGGAACAGGGAAGCAGTGTTTGCACTCAGAAACCAAGCAGTATTTATTGTATGAGAGTGTCTGAACTCTGGGTCCTCAGGGGCTGGTTGTGGTTGGGGAGAAGGCTATGGGACCGTCAGCAGGTGAAACCTCCTAGGAGAAAGTGGGTTCTACAAGCTGGCCCTCTTCCTGATGATGCAATGTGAGTAGAAAGCCCCCTCTTGCTGTCTCCATGCCTCCCCTGCCAAGATGGAAGGCATTCCCTTGAACTGTGCACCCAAACTTTCTATTCCTTAAATTCTGTTTTTCTTTTGCTGATTACATTTTATTTACTTAGTGTGTATGAGGGTGTGTGTGTGGCTATGTTGTGGAATACACACACACACACACACACGAACGGGTTGTCTCTTCAAACCATATGGGCCCCAGGCATCAGACTCAGACCATCAAGCTTGTCAGCAAGTGGCTTTACCCACTGAGCTACCTCGCCTACACTTAAATATCTTCTTGTCAGGTTGGTCACAGCAATGAGACAAATAACACAATATGTCAGTTTTCCCTGAAATCAAGAGAAGTTACTGCAATCTTATCTAGTAAGATGGTTTAGGGCACCCTGGATAGAACAAGTTTCTCTAATCTCCAGTAGGAAATAGGGAGAAAATGAAAGTCATGAGGTGGTGCAGAGACTCAAAACTAACAGTTAAGAGATGACATCCGCTGCTGTGGGCCAGCTTGAATCTGACATCATCCTAAAAACACTGTCCTCAGGAATCAGCCATTCCCCTGCTCACTCCCTGAAGCCCCCTGTGCCCTCTACTCCTCTCCCTCTCCTCCCCTCCCCACACCCCAAGCTTACTGGGCTAAGTATTTATGAGCAGTCTCACCAAACGCTAAGTGACTCTGGCAGAAGAAACCTGTCTGACAGATCTCCTCTCCTACAGCCACCTGGGAGGGCACTGCGTACACATTAATAAATCCTCGGATTTGTCTACTAACGGCTTCTGGAAAGAAGTCTGCAACTGGAAATTTAATGAGGTAGAAAGAGAAGGGAACCGAGGAGGGCTCAGAGGAAATGGCAGGCCCACCAAAGATCAATAAACATTATGAAAGTGATGATGTCATCCCAGAGCCGCAGCAGGAACAAGGCTGGAAGGGAAGGAGGCCAGGTGATGGACTAAGCTCCACCAGGGTAGGACGGGCAGCACGGGACACACGGCAGGGCTTTGGGTGCATGCAAGGACATCTGCTGATTTGTACACATTATCCATGTGGCTGTGGAAGTGACACTGCTGTGACAGACCAATCACACTGATCTTAATCACTAAGGAAATAATGACTCTAGGCCTGGAACTGCAGACTATTAGCATCTTTCTCAGGGACAGCCAAAAAGAACTTTCTGATGGAGGCACCCCGCTGAAGGACCACTGATTACCACCCCACACTCCCGAGCAAGCCTCCAGGGCTAAGGGATTCAGAGGGACACAAACGATCAACATAAGAAAGGCTATTATCATACACATGCGTGCACGCATGCACACGCGCACACACACACTCTCACACTCCATGCATGCACAAATCACAAGAGAAAACTCAGAGAGCTGGAGAGGGAACTTGCTTAGTTATTGCATATGCTATTCTGGCACATTTAGATCACAATACACTAATTAGACTTTTAGCACTATAGTAGGAAATTGTGAACACAATTTATATATTTTATACGAATAAGTTCTTTTTTAGATGTCAAAGATAATTAAAACCATGTTACTACTTGTAATTACTATCTTTTAGTGAGACAAACCAAAACATTTACAGATTTAAAAACTAAAAAACAACTACAAACAAAAAAACCCAAAGTGGCACTTAGTCATGTGGATGGTGGCAGGGATTCAGGCTCTGAGGGACTGTGTACCTGGGCCACCGTCTCCCCATCCAAGACTTACAGTCATCATCCGTGTGGAGCTTGGCCTTCAGCTTCTCCATCTTCCGCTCATCTCGTAACAACGTCCTGTCTTTTTTGAGTGTGCCTGTCCCTTCCTCTTTCTTTTCTTCAATGGTTTCTTGGATTAAAGAGTATTCTTCATAATTTGTTATTCCTAATAACAGAAATTGAGTCATAGCTATATGTCATTAAATTGCTACCAACTTCTACTTAGGGCCTGGGTTGCTGCAAAGGGTTCATGTTGTCAAAGCTCAGGAAGGGGTCTTCCTCACTTGAGGGACAGGGTTGGTCACATACCACACAGTTCCAGTCCAAACAAAGGCTCTGCGGGCTGGGAAGCCATAGTCAAGGTGTTAAGCATAATTTTCTCTACAAGCATACTTGTATACACACTCTTTCCTTGCTTTCTCTGTGTCTCTGCCTTCCTCTGAGTCTCTGACTCCTGTGTCTCTGCCCCTCCCCCGTCTCTCTGAGGCCAAACCTAAAACATAACAGAAAAGCATCTCTCACTGAGCCACATCTCAGCTACCCTAGTAACTTTTATTTATTTATGCAGTTACTTATATGGAGACCTAGTCTCACAATGTGGTCCTATCTGGCCTGGAACTCCCTGTGTAGACCATGGTGGCCATGATGTCACAAAGACCTGTCTGCCCTGCCTCCTGCTTGCAGGGATTAAAGGTGTCTACTACCTTGCCCTGCCTCCATTAAATTTGAGAATCAGAAGCAAGATAGAATAAGGCAGGACCCTGTCAAACAAGAAGTATGCGTATGCGAGTGGACTGGGCCCTTCCCTGAAAGGAAGCCTAAGTTGGATAGATCAAATTCCTTTCACCCAGCATTTGCAGGGCTTCACTGAAGTTGTTCTCTGGAGAGACTGACAGAAGCAACATGAAGTAAGTCTGTGACAGTCACATTAGCTGTTACCATGAGAATTCGAGAGATAATTGGGAAGGGTGAATCACATGATCAAAAATCATTTTCACTGAGAAACTCCCTTTTGTTTTCTGCAAAGGGAAATAAAAGCTCCCAACCCACTGTTCAGTGAGTTTTATACCAGCTGGAGGCCAGGCAAATGGAGAGATTGGGCAGAACTCAGCCTGTGAGTACTGCAGGAGAGGGTGTGGCCATGGCAACAGCAGAGGGGAGCGCTGAGGTGCTCACCTATCCTGCTGCAGATGGTGACCAGGAGCTCTCCAACTGTCTTAGAGTCATCCACCATCACTGTCTTCACAGCGCCATCCAACATGCGGATTTTCTGAGGCCTCTGTTTCTTCTTGTACTCCAAGATATCCTAGACACAAGTGGGGCACCCCACACTGAGTGAAAAAACACGACAGCACAGGACACAAGCGGCAACGCCCACACACTGAGTGGAAAAACACGTCAGCACGGGACACTTTTCTCTGGAAGTCAAGTATCCAGAAGATGCCTCCATCTTCCTTTGTGCAAAACACTCCCAAAAGCCTTCCTAAGCATTCACGGGGGCGCTGCTGTGACTAGTACACCGAATTCCGAGAGCTAAGTAACAACTTTCATGAGGACTACGAAAACCTCTCATTATAAGATCATCCTTCAAGAGGGAATACTTGTGGCGCACAATGACTGAAAACCACTCTCCCTGAAGAGACGATGGCTATGCGCTCCAGCGGCTGGGAAAGAGCAGCACTCAGGAGAGGGCCATACTTCAAACAGCAGCATCAGAGTCAGCAGCCATGTTTTGCCACCAGAAACAATTCTTACTACCCCCACACAAGGTGAGCATTTCTTTTTAAAATGTTACTTCAGGACGTTTGTTTGCTGTATATATTTACTGTGCATGTAGTCTACATAATGAAAGACATGAATAACATCCCCAGAAAGCTTCAGAGAAGGTGCCTATCGAAGCAAGAATAGTCTAACAAGACTGTAGGAAAACATGACGATGGTAAAGATAAAACAAAGGATGAGGTGGGGGTTACTTCGAAAGAGACACCGTTTTCATTTTAATTCTTAGAAACAGAAGCATAGATGGGGAGAGTAAGTACCACAGACTAACTGAACGTTCCACCCTTGCGTTTTCTAATCCTGGTCAGTCTGACAAGCCCGCTTCATTGGGCACACAAAACCCCAGGATCCTGGAGGTGTGAAGAGGAGGGGGGGAAGAGAAAGAGCACTCAGTGTCTTTTTCTTCATCACTTAAACTGCAGGGTAACTTTTGTCACTGCCACTGAGAGTAATAACTAACTATATCTCCAGTTGATGGTCCCCCCACAAAAAAACAAAACAAAACAAAAAACCAAGCTCTGGGCAGTCTTTGGGCATCTCTGGTTTCCCTCACGCAGTCTGTTTCTGATCCAGTCCAGGGACACCTTGTATCTACTTGAGGAAGATAATGTATCTAGTATCTCACAGGCACCAGCCCAACTCTGCTCAGCCTGGAGCAGCTGCTCAGTATACTGACCTCAAACTGTTTCAATGCCTCTGTGGAATTCCAGGCATTTTAGATGGCTAGAATCTTCTCTCCACCTGTGAGGACAGCCCCACAGGTTCTTTGCATGGGAATTGTTCATAAGAAGCCCTTGGATTAGAACATTGCTACAGTGGGTTTTCATAGTTGGTTTCCCAGCAGTGAAGCAATGAGAAAAATAGGACCAGTGGACCAGCAAGATGAAGCCGTGGGGAAAGGTGCTTGGTACCAAGTCTGGTTAGTTCTTGGGGTCCACATTATGGAAGGAAAGAACCAGCTCTTGAAAGTTGTTTTATGGCATCTTCATGCATGCCATGAAACATACAAATTCACATACACAGAAATACAATAAGGAAATTATGTAAAAAAAAAATTAACGATGGGGCTCAGGAGACAGCCCAATGGTTAAGAGCATTGAGTGCTCTTCCAGAAGACCAAGGTTAGATTCTCAGCACCCATATGGTAGCTCACAGCAGTCTGTAACTCCAGTTTCAGGGGATCCAACGCCCTCTTCTGGACTTCAAGTGTACTGGTCAAGAAAGTAGTACATAGCCTCACACGCAATTAAATCACTCAAACACGTAAAAATAGATTTAAAAAAATAAAAGGAAAAGAAAATAGCGACAACAACATACCCCATTCCGCAGCATGTAGTAATCCAGTGTCCGTCCTGCTTCTAGCCAAATTCCTTTCCTGGGGTCTTCATCAGAGAGAAACAGCCCATAGTCAGAGGCTGCAAAATAAACAGAGAGAAAAAAGGGGCCAAGTGGGAACAACGCTATCACTGGCTCAAGCACACTGACTCAGCAAGGAAGAGAAGACTGTCCATCACCAGAGTGACCCGATTCTTACCAAGAGCATAAGAGCATCCTCAACCCTGTGGAAGCAGGGGCCTCCCTGCAGAATCAAAGGTCACTGCAAGGTCCATGCATATGAACCAGTGGGCTAGAGTTGTGTCTGCAGTCTAGGAGAATCATGTGGTTCCTGGTTTCAAAATCTCATTTAGTCAGGTACTCACAGCCGTGAAAAAATGGAGGCAGTAAACCACCAGAGCCACTGAGGCAGAGCAGGGAAGATGGGCATAGCAAAAGAACATGTTAGAGGGAGCTAAAGAGATGGCTCAGTGGTCAAGACAACCGGTTGTTCTTCCAGAGGACCTGGGTTCACTTCCCAGTACCCACGTGGCAGTGCACAGCTGTCTATAACTTTGGCACCCTCATACAGACATATATGTAGGCAGAACACCAATGCACAGAAAGTAAAAAATAAAAAGAATTTAAAGGAACATGTTATAAAAGGTTGGTGGTAAATGCTCTGCAATCTTAGCTGATGGGAGATGTCCTTCTGTGTATGAGTTGCTTTTATTGGTTGATGAATAAAGCTGCCAATGGCTTAGCAGAGTAAAACCAGTCAAGAAATACAAACAGAGATATAGAGAGAGCAGGCGGAGTCATGGAGACACCATGCAGCTGCTGAAACTTACTGGTAAGCCACAGCCTCGTGGCAATACATAGATTAATAGAAACGGGTTAATTTAAAATATAAGAGCTAGCTAGAAATACGCCAGAGTCATGGCCAAACAGTTTTATAATAATTTAGGCCTCCATGTGTTTCTAAACTGGCTGCAGGACCAGGAGGGAAAGAAACCTCTGTTTGCACTTAGCCTTAGGGAAACTGAGCTAGAAAGATTGAGTAATTAAAGTCCAGCCTGGGCTATATGATAAGAAACTTGCAACAAAACAGAATTAAAAAAAAAAGAACAAGATATTTAGGACTTCCTTATGAGGTAAAGCCTCTGTCACCAAATACCACAAAATAAAGAAAACAGTTGGAGAATTAAACTTAATATCTTTTATAAAGGCTTCTTAGTCCAGTGTGGGGAGTTCAAGAGGCCTGGAGGCAAGAGAGCAGCACAGTCATTTCTCACCTGGACTTCTCTCTTGTGTGAAGTGGGGGACAGGTGCACATGCATGCCTCTGAGGGTCAGAGGTCAACTTCAGGTATCATTCCTCAGGGTGCCATCTCCCTTGTTAATTGAGACAGGGTCTCTCATTGGCCTGCTATTTCCTGACAGCAAGGTTAGCTGGTCATTGGCCCCCAGAAGGATTCACCTGTTTCCTCTTTACCAGTGATGGTATTTCAAGCCCATGAAGGATTTGGAGATCAAACTCAGACCTTAAAACTTATGCACCAAGCCCTTTACAGACTGAGCCATCTTCCCAGCCCATCTTTTCCTTAATGTAACTGAAGAAGCCTTAGAGTTTTCCGGAAGGGTCAGGGCTTCCACAGCACCTCAGGAAAATGATTTCTGGATCTTCAGAGGCCTCTGCCAGAACTTGTATTAATTCAGCACAAAGAAAAGTCCTAATAGTGTCAGAAGATGATAAAAAAGGAACTGAAGAGTGCCAGTGAGACTGGACAAGTGAATTTTAAAGTCAGATAGGGACTGTCTGCAAATTTTATTTCCAGTTAATTTAGTATAACTCAGCAAGCTGAATATCATGAACAGCACCCTCTCCTGGACTCTGTGGGTATCAGCATCCACACACATACAAGCTCACACACTGATATACACACATACACATAATTAAAAATAAAATCTTTTTTAAAAATTGAGGTAAAATTCATGAAGCTCCTTCAGTGGGCTTGTACAGTATGACCTACACTCAGGGCTGAGGTTACAGGAGTCAGCATGTATCTGGCAAGTATGTCATTCTTTATTCAACTAGTTCAGCTGCACATCAAAAAATGCTTTGCAAATTACAGAGCAGCACCCAGGAAGGGCCAAGATAGCAGGCAATATTTACACTGAGTACTCAGGGTCAATGTTAATGTGGTTATTGATAACAAAAGCCTTGTTCTTGCCAGGAAGTACCATAAGAAGGCATTTGATTTAAAATTCAGATTCTTCCCTCCTGGAGAAAGAGTCTTACTGTGTAGTACAGGTTAGCCTAGAACTGAAGTGGCTATGTAGATTAGGCTGGCCTTAAATCAGAAATATCAGCCTGACTCTGCCTCAAGAGTACAGGGATTAAAGGGGTGGGCTTCCATGCTTGGTTTAAAACAGAGATGTCTTATATGTGTCTATGTGTGTCCTTTTAGCTACAGAGTTAAGGGCTATCCAGGCACATTCTCAGATACCAAGGAATAACCATGACCTACCTTGTCCAGTTTGTGCCTCGGGCACGCGTTCCCGAATGACTCGACAGGCATCATACACGGCCGTAGATGGCTCAAACTGCATGGTCTTCACCACATTGCAGTGGCGGACACAGATCTTTAAGGATAGCGCCACCATTTTCATAGATAAGTTGATGGGTTTCGCTCAGAGCGTCTAGAAAACACAAGGAGTCAAGTGTTGATGTATACAATCATTATTTAGCTTCAGGGGAGATCACAAAGCTCAGTTCCTACCCCAGCTGTCTCACTATAAAGTCATTCACAATCCTGTCAGAACTGGTCTGAGCAGCATGTGTGATAATGTGTTAGCATTCCTTATTTGAGTAATGTCATCATAAACTCCTCCTCGAACAGCAGCAATGATTGTCAAAATTAGCTACAAACTGAACGAAGGCACTACAGCTTGTGCAGTGGACGGACTGTCAACAGGACAGAGGAGTTGGAAATAGCTGACGCTTTGCACCACCACGTCATGGTTTCAAAGCCAACTGTAAGACTGTTTCCAACACTCTCTCTGCAGGCATATTTAAGGCAATCGGACCACTTTCAGTCAACAGCCTTTGGGCTCTAGAGACGAATGGGCAGTCTTGCTGTGTTGTAGAGTTTCCCAGACACGCAAGATGTCCCAGCATAGTTCAGGGGTAGAAGTCAGTGGAGAAGGCCAGGGGGATTCATTATCATCACAGATCCTTTCGTCAGATGCAGCAGAGAGGAAGCCATGGCTAATCCTTTCCAGTCCCTGGGGGAAAAAAAATTCTAAGTGTCCTTGTAGTGGTAGAACTGGGGAGGAGATAGAGGTGTCAGCATCAACAAACGAAAAGTCAGTGGAAGACTGGACCAGATCACAGATCAGGTGGGGTGAAGGGTGAGGAGGACCAGGAGTCCAACAGCTTGACCTCCTCTGCCAACTCAGGTAACAGAATGGAGAAGAGGGCTGGCTCCAAGGGTATCAACACATCTCTGTGGCAGGCTTGCTGGGCAGCGGACAGAGAACAGACAGAAGTTTCCATCTCATGTGGATGAACTTTAATCCAAAAGTGTGCCACCTGTTGTATGAGGAAGACATCCACAAGTCTCCTGATGGTCCCAGGTACCTACGTGCCCTCCCTTACCACACACCATCTCAGTTCTGGGCCCTGTCCACACAGCTGCCTCTCAGTCTGTTGGAGAGGAGAGGATGTGCAGGTGTTGGTAGCTGGGGCAATGAGGTGGAGCCTGCTGTTTGGGTTCAGTTCCGGGGCTAAAAGTGCTTTGGACTTCTGTGCCAATCACTTTCCTGCTTCCAACTTTCAGACAGCAGAAAGAAATTGATACCCATGGCTAGTTTTCCCCATCATTTTTTCATGCCTCCTCCTCCTCCTAGCTCATCAGGAGGAAAGGCATAGAATTCAGGCAGCTCTCTCAGCACAGGACAGATGCTCAAAAGAATGAGGACCAGCAGAGGTCATGAGAGTCATGTTCTGATCTATTCAATCACCTAGAACATCCACTGTGATGAGCATGACCATCATTACCCAAGAGCACATTGTTAAAGCAAGCCCTCCTCAAACAGATAGGCCTTGTTCATAGGCCCAGGATGAGAGTGTCCAGCATGGTTTTCTTACTCCTAGCTCCATATTTTACTGTGATTCAGCTTTCCCCAAATGAACAAGACTGTTTACTTTACGGTACTGAGTGCATGTGGGTGCACATGGTATGTATGCGTGTATGTATCCATGTGTGTTTATGTGTGTGGAAGCTAAGGACAACCTTGGGCACCTTCCTTTATGGTTTCTCACTTAAATGTTTTGAGACAAGGCTTCTTTATTGGACCCAGAGGCCATCAATTCAGTTAGACTGGATGGGCAGTGAGCCAGGGATCATCCTGTTCCCACCTGCCTAGGACTAGGACGAGGGGTGTGTGCCTTCCATGCCTGCCTTTTCACATGGGTGCTAGAGATCTGAGATCAAATCCACACAATTTCACGGTGAGCATTTACCAACTAAGTCACTTCCCCAGCCCCTGCGGGAATATTTTAAACACGCAATGTATGAACATAAAGAAATGCATCCTAGATGAGCATTTACATGTAAAGACCAGATTTTTATTACCAGGCAAGATGACCATTCACATAGCCAGTGCCTGGCTCTGAAATGAATGTGCCTGATGATTTATTCACCCTGACAGGCCCCATAGCAATGAACTAGTTCTCCTGCCACCCTTAAATGAGCAAGATTCTGGCAAAATGGACATTTGCTGGCATTAAGTGCCATGCTTTGCCCCACAGCAAGGAGACGGGATTGAAGCATTTATCAAATTAGAGATGGGAACTGAAGACGAGGAACTCTGAGCAGTCTCACTGGGTTTCCTGAGCAAATGATGCCGCTCAAACAACAACCTTGGTAATGACTCATGCTCCTTCTCTATATCTGGTCATTTTCTGGGCAACTGACATTTGTCTCCACTCCTGTACCCTAACCCCATTTTAATGGTGCACACTTGGCATGTAGAATGGCTGATTAGGCTCCTTTTTTAGATTTAGTTACAAGAAAGCCCACGGCCAAATTCACGTATGAGTTTCTGTCGCTCCTATTTATGGCTCAGCCAAGGCAGCTTTGTTTCCTTCTACTCCAGTTTGAGTGTCTGCTCTCATATTGATCTTAAATATTCTGTGTGTATACTAAAAGGCAGGATGCATTGTAACTTCATAACATTTCCTTTATTTTCCTTTTAATAATTCCTTCTCAATCTAATGATACTTTGCTTTCACTCCATGTATAAAGGTCACTTGGTCTAGCACACGCACAATAAAAAAAAAACATTCTATGCCCTCCATTATAGAAGATGAGCTACTAGAACCAGCCGTCAAATACAGACATGAAATAAAAATACCCTCCAGTTGCAGAGAGTTGTATACACCTAGTATCATCCTGGTTCAACCAGAGATAAGCAAGCCCAGCCTTAGCCAGGGAGCTCCAATAAACACCCAGCCTTGGATTTATGCCTGACAAGTCAGGACTAAGAAGAGGTCTATGCCTTGGTTCCCCCCTCAGACAGAGAAAAACAGATCTATCAGTAAGGCTGCCATAGGATCCAATGAGCAAAGACACAGATCATACTGAGTAATTTTGTTATTAAAATTAGCCTTGAGTGTCATAGAAACACTCATCATACTGCATTTAGCTAGCACAGAAAATGTATATTTCATCTTACTGTTTATGCTCGACTCCATAAGAGGGAACAAAGGTGGACAAGAATGCTGAGCAGAGCAAGCACCTTATAAGCCCTAGAGGCACTGGACAGATCCAGTCCTCAGCCTCCTCAGCCTTACGGACACTCTTCCTTAGACATCCCAGGATCGCAGGAGGAGATGTGAAGCTGGGCATCTGGGGAGAGGCCGAGCCTTAGCATCCACGTCTCAGAGACACCCAGATTTCCCAAATCCAAGAGCTCAAGAGGCAAAGACAGTGCCCTCTCTAGGTATCATGACTGGCTCCAGCTCAGTAGCCCTTATGAGTGAAGTCTGCCCAGGAATGTCCTATAGGAAGCAATATGGGAGCTCTACCTCTTTCCTGTAAAATAGCAAGCAGGAAGGCCAGACACCTCTACTCAGTGGGACTTTTCCTCTCCAGGAGAGCGAGGACTGGATAGTATGCTCATCCCTTCTTGACTGTAACCCACAGGATGGCCTTGCATCCAATTACGGATGGATACTCATCTCCTTTCTTCATGTCTGTCCCTTGCTCTGGAGCCATGTCTGATAGCCGCATGAATCTCATAACAAAAAGTCAACATACAGATAGGTCTTTACAAAGTTAGCCTTCATCTGTACTTACAGCATAGGCTCCAGTGAGACTTCAGCTCTCTCAGAGCAGAGCCAAGGGAAGGGCTTGCATTTCCCTGCAGTCTGACCTGCACCTCTACAAGGAAAGGGAGGTGGTTTCTTTGCCCAGCAATAACCCACCATGCACTGGGGCCCTGCTACTCAGAGGTGCTTTAAAATTTTGTCTCCTAGGACTCTCAGGGCTCAGCTGCACAGGGCTCACCCTGAAAATTCAGATTCCAACACACTAAGCAGAGCAGGCCCATCAGAAAGGTAAACCAAGCCAGCCCTTCCCTGAGAGCCTGCTGGTTTTTATTCTGGGGGAGGGGAGGTTGTGTGGGTGAGCAGCCAGGTATCCCATTTTGTTTCCGCGACAGGAGTCATATTTTCTGTGAGTTACCCAGATTCTCCTTACTATGCTTCCCTCCCTCTTATCTCTTCCCAGCCGCTGAGGACCAAGAGGCTGGCCCTGCTCAGAGAAGTGCTAGCTTTGTCACACATGGGACAATTCCATTTCATTATATACTCAGGTCAAGCAGCAAGGAACAGATTTTTCAAAGCATGCAGCATCCATTTAGCAAAGTAGCAAAAGATCAGGCCTACCACGCCCCCTCTGTAGACACAGTGGGAGCCCAGACATAGGGAACTGTCCCATAAGACCATCAGTGGTTTTCTTTCAGAGAGGCCAGGACCATTGTTCCACGTTGAGACCTTCAGTTAGAAGTAACCAATATTAGGAGGACTGGTGGTGAAGGATCATGGACATGATTAACTAGATAAACAGGTGTAAAATGAGCATGAGTCCAGGGGGTCAATAAAAATCCCAGTCATGGGCAGCGCTAATAGCTCAGGGGGCTGCCGCTGGGACCCCTGCCCGCTCCTAATCCAGCATTAAGCATCTACACTATGGGTTCAGGAACATGTCTGCATTAGAGCACCATCAGCTGTCTTGGCCTCTGAGAACAAGGGCTTTGAATCTCAAGACCCCAAGGCATGGCAGCTACTGAGGATCCCCGAAATTAATATGTACTCCATGGCAAGGTCTGTTTCCTGTCTTATCTGGGTGTCCCATGAATTTCATTAAGGACTGCTTACAGGAGCATGGATGGACACCTAACCAGTGGCTACACCACTAAAAAAAAAGTCCCTTTTTTCTCCTAGCAACCATCAGCTGCCTGTGGATCCTCAGAGAGGGGCAGAGCCTCTGAGTACCTTCTCTTTCCATGACAGAATGGGTGGGCCCAATGGTGGGCAGGTGATCATACCTGCTGTGAGCTCAGGAGTGCAAAGATCAAAGCGTGCCCAGAAGACAAACTTCCGCAAGAGTCCACCTCTTCCCTCAACTCTTGCACTCATTCTGTCCCATCTTTTGTGAAGCTCCTGAGCCTTGGATGAGGTCCATTTAAGGTAGAGCATCCAACAGTCACTTACTCTCAAAACTTTGAACAGATGCTTCTATAGTTACCACAGTCTACTGTCTACTACTTCTCTGACTAAAGATAACAGCAGCACAATGTGTGGATACAAATATAAATATCTACAGAAGGCAATCTGATCGATGTATCAAGCCCACCCAGTGAGCAGAAGCAGTAGCTTGCTTACTGGGCCCCATCACTTCCCCAGCCTTGAGCTTTTAACCAGGATTACACTGACTGTTACTTCCACCTGTGGTTGCCTCAAATCTGACCAAGAGGGATCTATTTACAATAATCCAAATGCTTAAGAATAAACAGGGTGCCAACATCCACCAGACCAAATTATGGCTACACACATGAAACCCATTTCAAGGACCACAGAACCTCAACCTCGTGGCTCACAAAATAAACTTAAAAGAAAACAAAAACTTTAAGAAAGAACAAAAGCCACACAAGTCAAACTTCACTGACAGGTCCTTGAGGGAGGACAAGGAACAGGTACACTGTTCCCGGTAACACCCGCCATGGTGAGGGGCTCAATGCTGACTTTAATGCAGGAGCAGGGGCAAGCTGGCCTTCCTCCCTCCAGTAAGAGAACTGAAGACGTCCCAGATCAGTGCTTCTCAACTTGTGGGTTGCAAGCCACATAGCCTGCATATCAGATATTTACATTATGACTCATAACTGTAGAAAAATGAAGTAGCAATGAAATAATTTTATGGTTGGGTGTCACCAACACACGAAGGAAGGGTCACAGCATCAGGAAAGTTAAGAACCACTGCTCTAGAGCATGGAACAGAGTGATGGGAAAAGATGTTTCTCCACTTCACCACTTGGGGATGAAGAAACTATCACCTTCCCAAGGTCACCATTCAATAAACCACCAGGCGATCAGAGAGGGCTATCAGGTTGTATGACTGCAGCTG
>LOEQ01002166.1:5168-19136 GCA_001685075.1 Bramus lutescens | reverse complement strand
GAAAGAAAGAAAGAAAGAAAGAAAGAAAGAAAGAAAGAAAAGGAAGGAAGGAGGAAGGAAGGAAGACAGGGTTAGAGAGATAAGAATACCTGATATTCTTACAGAGGACCTGGGTTCAATTTCCAGCATTCACAAGGTAGCTGACAACCATCTATAACTCCAGTTCCAGAGGACCTAAAGGCCTCTATTGGCCTCTGTGTCCACCAGGTATGCACAAAGTGCAAAGGCATGCATGCTGACACCACACCCACACACATAAAATAAAATAAAAGTGAACTTGCAAACAATTATTTTAGCAGCATAGGAGATAGGCACTCACAATTTAAATTTGGCTCTGGTCCATGTAACCATCACAACAGGTTAATGTATAAGAGAGGTTACCTTTCCCTATGACTTAGAAGCTATAAAATTTTCAATAATATAGGATGCCTCCCTCATGTGTTTGTGTGTGTGTGCTCACGTGCGTGCTCATGTGCACACATGCCAGAAGACAACCTTGGGTTGTTTATTGGATGCCATACTCCTAGTTTCTTGAGGCAGGGTCTCTCATTGGCCTGGAGCTCATCAAGTAGGCTAGGATAGCAGGTCAGGAAGCCCCCAAGATCTGTCTGTCTCTACTTCCGCAGCATTTGGATTATAAACATGAAGTATCACACCTGACTTTTTACTTTTCTTACTGGATTTTTTTTTAAATGAGACAAAGTTTCTCTGTATAAATACCCTGGCTGTCCTGGCACCCACTACACAGACCAGGTTGGCCTCAAATTCACAGAGCTCTACCTGCCTCTGCCTTCTCATTGCTGGGATTAAGGGTGTGCGTCACCATGCCAGCATAGCTGGCTTATTTATGTTGGTGCTGGGAAATGAACTCAGGTCCTATGCTTGCATAGCAAGCATTTACCAAGTGAGCTATTTCCCTAGTCCCTTTCTAGACATTTTCCAGTTTTTATTTTTTTCAAACAATATATTTTTGATAATCTTTTCCTCTCCCCTAACTTCCTCCAAATCCTTCTCACCTCCATATCCACCCACTTTATGTTCTTTCTGTTTATATATGTTTCTCTCTTGCTCTCTAAAAAAAACCTAAAAATCAAAACAAACAAGCATAAGTCTAATAAGACCGGGAAAAAAAAGCCAAGACAAAACAAATGAAACAAAAAGCTTAACCCCCACTCCCCAAAATAAAATAAAGCCATGGAGTTCATTTTCTGTTGGCCTGCCCTGGATCCATTTACAAAGCCATGAAAAATCACTTAGAAAATGATTCTAGATTGGTACAGCATTCACTTAACTGGCTCAGGGTGCCCAAACCCAAAAAGCTTTTGTATTAACATATGTGACAATGTCTCATCGAGTTTTACTCCAGCCCAGGGCTTAGTTAAAAGCAGCAGAGGGCTTAGTTAAAGTCTCCAGTGCCCCAACAGTGACTCCATATGGGTATTAAGAAAAGCAAATCCATTTAGGGAATGTCCATGAAGAATGGAGGCCATATTGATCATCCTGCTGATTAGCCCTGTCTACTGTAGAAAGGGCGACGGACTGGCGCTTGGAGCCAGCTGTGCAGGGTCCACATACAGAGACAATGGGCAACATTGACAGCCTCTCAGCAATTGGTCTGGGCAGTGATGGATGCTCTGTGGACAGCATATAGTGTTGTTAAGGATATAGAACTGCCCGAGAGAAACCCAAACCTCATCTTCTCTTATTAAGTCAAACTGGGCTGTCTGTGAAACAGTGCAGGACTTGGGAAGCTTTCCTCTCTTATCCCAAACATGGGGAGAAAAACACAAAACAAGAACACCAACTTACATATCCTGAAAAAGGCTTCCTTAATGAAGCAAACGTGGGTGTCTGAGACAGATTACAAAACACTGTCATCTGCATTTTAAATTAAGATCAGGGAATATACATTCTTCAATAAGCACAAGTAAAGATTATTTAACTACTATTTAATCTATGTTACGATTATAATGTATGAGGATATAAGAGAATGAGAAGACATGGCTACCTCTGCATCCCCAATGTGCATAAAAAGGTATACCTTGTATAGGGGATGATAAGCCACAATGATTTCCTCCACATTTGTAGTTAAATGGCAGATACCGGAAACTCCCTCCCAACACTCAAAGATACATCCACACACTAACACACTTACCCATCTATTTCTGTATGTTCAAAAAATGCCCTAGGAGGGGCTGGAGAGATGGCTCAGCAGTTAAGAGCATTGGCTTCTCTTCTAGAGGACCAGGTTTGAGTCCTTGGATAAACAAACACCTGTAACTCCAGTTCCAGGAGATCTGACACACTCTACTGGCCTCACTGGGTACCAGGCATGCATGTGGTACACAGCCATACATGCAGACAAAACAACCATATACATAAATTAAAAATAAATAATTTTTAGCCAGGCACGGTGGTGGTGCATTGCCTTTAGTACCACACCAGCATTCAGGAGTCAGAGGCAGGCAGATCTCTAAGTTCGAGGCCAGCCTGATCTGCAAAACAAGCTCCAGGACAGACAGGGCTACACAGAGAAGCCCTGTCTCAAAAACCTAAATAAATAGATAGATAAATAAATAAAACAAAATGAGTAAGTTTTTAAAGCCCTAGTAATTGCTTCCTTGTATGACAAGAGTGAGTCATTTTCATTCTCTTACCCTTAGTTTCCAAATTAAAACTCAGAATAATTTCCATATTAATCTCAAGGCCAACAGGACACAGGGTTACACCCAAGAGTCTTAAATCAAGCAAGGGCTGCAAACTTGAATTCACACTCACAGAATTTTCCTGCCCTTCTTTTTACTCCCAACCACACAGAGACAGTCCCTCAGACCCAAAATGGCCTGGCTCATACATGACACCTCCGAGGCAGGAGGGTAGTACATAGTTCTTAACGCCGGATGCCAGGGCAGCTTTCCTAAATTTGCACACATAACACCTGACACATGCCAAGTGGTCCTCTATTGTAAATTGGTTTTATGTCCTGAGCCCATCTGTGTTGGGAGGGCCTGATGATAAAATTAGCTAGAAATTCTACATGGAGAAACCGTCCAGATTTTACCATTCTTTTTCAGCACCTGCTAACACCATAGCTTTGGAGCTGGAAGGTTCCATATACATGAAGCCAATCCCTTCATGGCCAGGGAGTACTCAATAGCAAATGAGAGAGCTCGTGACCAAGCTACTCAGCCAAATAACATCATGTTGAAGCTCAAGACAGCAGGAACTAATCATGTCAGGACCTGTGTCACCACTTCCTGTGACCTCGTAGCTGCTGGATAATCGCACTTCACAGCATGAAGACCAGGCCGATTTGGATTTAAATTTCAAGTGTGCCATTTAGAATACAGGGTAAGGAAGAAAAAGAGGACCAAAGAGGCCACAAGAGTCTGTCTATCATTTCTGCTGAACTAAGAGAGTCATTTACCCTTCCCATTGCTTTCCCTGCTCTCACCTAACTATGCTTTGACTTCCCCTTCTCCTTACCCTGATGCTCCGAGTGAAGGCATCGCTCCTCAATGGTGTTTCCCACTGAACTCCCAAAAGGACACGGCTGTGCAGCATCACCCAACATTCTTCACAGGATTTCCAACCTTGGTGATGCTCTGACTGTATCTTTCAGACTGATAACACCATGAGGCTGTGGCTTACCGAGTAAGGATCCAGCAGATGTGCAGAGACGTCATTCTCCTTTGGCAGCTATATGGCATCTCTCTGACTCTGCCTACTCTCTATATATCTCTTCTAGCCTGCCTATATTCTGCCCCACTATAGGCTGAAGCAGCTTCTTTATTAACTAGTGGTAATAAAACATATTCATAGCGTACAGAAGGGAATTCCACATTGAAAAGGTGCAAATATGGTTAAAATTAAAATAAATATATATTATATATACATATATTCAAAAATAACATATATTTGTATATAAAATATACAAATGTATAAAATCTTTTAAAATACTATTTTGTGTAGAATTACAAAGATCTAGAAAACAATATGCATAACCATCGCAGAAACCAGGGAACAGAGCACGTGAGTGGCCTATGAGGAGATAAAGCAAAGAGAAAGCAGAATAATGGATGTGTCCATTCCAATAGCTCCCCCACCTTGACCCTTCCCTAAGGAATGAGGCTCTCCCACCAGAGCCAAACACAGTAAATCAATGACAGTTCTCAGGAGAAATGTGTGTTGCTGTCACCCTTCCTGCAGTTCCAAACCAAGAAAGATTTGTAGCCAACATGTAAGGTTTTTATCTTTTTAAACCTAGATTCACTGCTTTGCTCAGTTAAAAGCCTGAACATTTCGGTATCCAGGCCACACTCATTAATCCAAACTGAGAGCCAAAAACAGAATGCAGTAAAGGCCACAGCTAGAAATGTTAATGCGCTTTTCCAAGCCATCATACAATTAAAAACCCAGCTCTTCAATCCTGGAAACCATTCTTTGCATCATAAGTCTGACCTACTTACAGCAATAAGAGCCTGCTGGACAGGGGATGCTACATGAACCAGGCTTGCTCCTTACTGGAACTTTCTTTCATAAATATAAAACCGGGAAAGGGTTTCAACACCTTCAGTCCACGGGTCTGCTCAAAAAAACTAAAGCAGTAACTTTCAGGAAAACCTTTCAGCATCTACACAGTTCTGAGGCTAGAGGATGTGAGTATCATCAAGGAGGAAACCATGGGAGAGTTGCCTCACTTGGCTGATTCTCTTCTGCAGTTCTTCCAGAGATGGACGGAGACACAGGCCATTCAAGGCCTGAGTCATGGCAAGTAGCACACAGCCAGCACCCAGGGTTTCGAGGAAAATCCAAACTCTCCAACAACACCTCAGCACACATGCGGTACCTTTAACCAAACAGCCAGCTCACAACCTTCACAGTCAGGCCCATTGATCAGCAGTTCTTACTAAGTGTCGTCAAGGGTCGCACTGTTGCCCGTAACAGGTGAACCAGTCATTTCATAGGCTGTCCTATGCATTGAAGGCTGGAGGAAAGGCACAGAGTAGAAAGGGTATTGAATGAAAATAACATGTTATGTTTTATGACAGAAAATAGTCAATGAAATTAGACATGTTTCTATTAGCATCTCAGAAGATGGATGCGAGACAGCTCAATTGGTAGACTGCTTGCCACACAAGTATAAGGAGCTGGCTTCAAGCCATAGAACCCCTGCAAAAACCCAACCATCATGTGCATACTTATCCCAGAGCTGGGAAGGTGGAGACATGCAGATCCCAGGAGCTGAATGGCCAGCCAGTCTAGCCATCAGTATGTGCCAGCAACCAACCAGTGAGAGACTCTGCACCAAAAAATAAGGTCTCCAAAGATAAGGAGGCTGGTTCCTGAAGAACAAATCCCAATGTGGATCTTTGGCCCCTACACATACATATACACATTTGGACATACAAGTGCATCATCCCATACACAGATATACACACAACAACAACAAAATACACAGACACATCCACTCACATATACACACAACAATAAACCCTCCAAATAAAATGGGATGAAGAAGCATGAGAGAAAATCTAAACTAAGTTTCAAATTCAGCATAATACTATAAAATATTTTCCAGTGTCGCAGACTGCTAGAATCAAAGTGGCTAACTCAAGAAGTCAAAAACCTACCCAATACTCTCCTGAAGGATGAATGAGCAAAGACAACAGGCCTCCTCCATGGTTACTTCTCAGAAAGGACTATGCCCAAAAACAACAAACTCAGATTTTGGTCTCACACTGTCCCTGCTGCGGAAAATGCTGCTTCTTAATAGTAGATGGTTCCATTTTATCATCCGCACTAGCACCTTTCTCATTTATGCCATTGCTTCACAAGGTCGACAACAACAGAAAACTGGAGAGTGGCAACCCCACCAGGGAGCCATTCACGGCAGCAGCACACACGGCAAACTGATTAGTGGACACTCCCACTCTTGACTTGGAAGTCCAAGAGTCGAGATAGGAATGCAGCCATGCGAGACAGCCTCTGATGCAGGAGTGATGATCAGCACAGAGCAAGCTTGCCAGGGCAAGGGAGGGAAAGCAGTCAGCATGCTGCCCTGCTTCTGTTGCAAGGGAGCCTCCTCTCTTCAAGGCTGCTAAGAGCTCTTCTTCCCTAGCAGTCCTCATCAATGGTAGGCGTGTGTCCCAGCTTATCAGATCAGGAAGGAAGCCACCAATGCTTCCTAGTCAGATCAAAAGGCCCAGAAAAAGATCACCAACCGGAAGCACCCAAGACAGGGTTTCAGGGTCAGTCTTAGTCACCTGCTGCTAGACCTTTGAGCTCACCTACATCTAACGGTGGTGAAACTCAATGGGCTCAGCTAACTTAGGCCTTCTGCTCAGACACTGCAACTGCTGGACAATTTCCTCAAAATGGAGAACGTGCTGGGCTCAAAATAAAGCAGCTGTCCCAGGCTTGATACTGCTGTGCACTGGGTATTTAATGGGCAGTCCAAGTTGCCCAAGCGCCCTGGAGCCCTGCATTCAACCTCAAGCCTAAAGTGACATTTTAGAGGTACAGGGCATAGCGTGGTCAGATTATCTTTTTGGAACAGTGAGGAAAGTGTACGGGAAGACCTGCATTCAGGAAAGACCCACTGCTCTGCAGAACTGATCTCAATGGCACAGAGCACACCAGCCACAAGCAGAAACAAGGAAGCTGTGCTGTTGCTATATTTTAAACCATTTATTTGTTTATTTGCCTCTGTGCATATGCACATATGGTTGGCATATGCACACTATAGGTGGGTGTGAAGGCATACTGAGATCGGAAGGGGTGTCAGGTGTCTTCCTCTATTGCTCTCCACCTGTTCATTTTGAGACTGGGTCTATCCCTGAATCTGGGGTCCCTGTTCCACAGCTAAGCTGGAAACCAGTAAGACAGGCTCTTCCTGGCCCCTTTGAAAGGACGGTGTACAGATGTGCACCCTACAGCTTATTAATGTTGAGGGATGGAACGCGGTCCTCATGATTACGCAGCCAGCATTCTTAACTGCTGAGCTATCTTTCCAGCTCTGGGCTGCTTTTTTGAAAAAGTCATTTTTATTAAGTGCTTTCTAAGAAAATGAGAGGGGAGCAAAAGAACTCAGGCTAGACAAAAAGCAAAAGGAATTTTTAGTAGCAGCTGAATACAATGATACTAAGAACCAAAGAAACAAACCATACATAGGAGATAACAAAAGTGCCACGAGATCCTCAGTGAATTACCCACAGACAAGGATAACCAGGGACAGACTTGCAATGCTGCAGGACTTGGCTACAGACCCTTTGGAAATATTTGCAACAGAAGAGACTATGTTGGAAGAAGAAAGGCATTGTAAAAGAAGAAGAAAGGCATGTAAAGCTGATTGCCACATAGTAAAAAGCTCTTATAAAGTTAAAATAAATCCAAGTTCTTACTGGGCCAGGGCACACAAATAAGAGGCCCACTGTCTAGGGGAGGAATAACACTCATAGGTGTGGACATACGACTGAGTCATTCTGGGAAGGAACTTTGTAAATAAAAACAACCCAGAAGCCAGGCACAGTGGTGACATCCTGAATTCCAGCAGATGGGAGGGAGAGGCAAGCAGATCTCTGTGGGTTTGGGGCCAGTTTGATCTACAAAGTGAGTTCCAGGTTAGTTAGGGATGCAGGGTGAGACCCCATCTTAAAACGACAAGGAAAACAAAATGCAAGGAAAGAACTCAGGGACATTTTGCAATACAAAAGTAAAAAAGGACAGTGAGATGGCTTAGTGATTAATAAAAGCATTTAAGACAAACATTAGCCTGAGTGTGAGCCCCAAACCCACTAAAGGCAGGGAAAGCACCAACTTCACAGCTCCTGTGTCCCTGACTTGTGCGCTGTGGCAACTGCATGCATATACATCATGCACACAAAACCAAGAATGATTAACTTCTTAAATATTAAATTGTTTTTGATTAATTAATTTGTAATTAATTGAATGTTTAATTAAGTAGTTCTTAAATAAACAAATTTCTCAAAAATTTTATCTAAAGTAAAAACATTGTAAAATTCAGACAAGATAAGCGATGAACTTTAGAAGCATTTTTATAGACTCTGACTCAAGATAACTATCAGAAAGATGTGGTCAAGAGGGAAAGGAAGAACTCAGCAAGAAACTATGATAAATAGCCTAACATGAAACAAAGAATACAAATAAAATTTTAATAAATTATGGATGAAATGTTAAAAAGAAATAAAGCAAAGGCCATTGTCATTCAGATCTTTCAACTGGAAACCCAAGAAGACTTTTCCATCCCGAGAGCAGGGATCTGAACACTGTCACACTGGCCAGAAGACAGCAGAGACAGCTGGCCAGAGAGAGCAGCCCTCTCTCGAGCAAAGATGAACTTTTGGGCAGTCAATATGGCCATCTTCTTTAGGAGTTGTAAATATGGTTACTTTCTTGACTGGTTATTTCACATACTTAGAGACAAGGATGGCTTCTTGTGTTCCAGGATGTTTACCACTAAAAGGTCTAAATTACTTGGTGCATGCATGTAGAGACAGAGTAGGTGTGGAGAAAGCTCATCTGTCTTCACTTCTTCTCCTGTTGCTGTGATAGAACACTCTGGCAAAAGCAACTTTAATAACTGGTATGGGGGTAGGGTATTCTGCTCACTATTCCCTTTTAGGGAAATCAAGGCAACAGGAGCCGGAGCTTGAAGCAGCTGGTTCTGTGGCATCAACAAGAAGGAAGCAGAAGGTGATGAACGCATGTTCCCTTTCTCTATTGGTATAGTCTATGATCCCAGCTAAGGAATCATGCCACCCGCCCAGGGTGGTCAGGTCTTCAACCTCAATTAATGTAATAAGGTAATGCCCCATAGAGGTGACCAGAGAGGTCTGTCTCCTAGGTGATTCTAGATTCTGTTAAGTAGATAGTCATTTCATCATCTAAATGCCAATACAAATTTTTATTTTCTATGAATTCTGGTTCTATAAAAGATGGATAATATACTGCCTTTTAATTTCCTGCCATGTAGGTATCCTATAGATGATCTCATTACTCAATCTATTCTTCACTGACAAATTAAAAGACACCCTTTGCTGAGTGGTCTGCACCCAATACTGAATACTGGGTCTACTGGGGTCAGTTTCTTTACCTTTCAACCTGTGCAAACCAATTGTACTTAAGTAATTTTTACATTTAAATATGGAATGGGCCAAGACTATTATTATGATTATTGGGTTTGTTGTTGTTGTTGTTGACAGGGTACGTTTGTGTAGTCCTGGCTGTTCTGGAACTCACTCTGTAGAGCAGGCTGGCCTCAAACTCACAGAAATCCACTTGCCTCTGCCTCTTAAGGGCTGAGATTACTACTATGAAATTATTTTTTTTAAAGGGTTGTTGCTGGTGTGAAAACTCAGCAAAATACTTTTGGAAGATGGTAACAAAGAAAATTCCTAAGACATTTTTTTGAGAGAAATTATCATTATTTAGAATATATACTCATTGTTTTTAAAATGCATTTTCACATTCCAATTTAAAGAACTCCCAAATAGAAAGTCTAGACTCATTCGGGCTGGGAAACACTGCAGAAGACTAATGGGAGCTACACTGCAATGTGTCCATCAGGATTCAAATGAGCAGGTCTAAAATTTGGCGATTCTCAGTCCTAATTGGCTGACAAGGCTTGCAATGATTTTAACAACACTGTAGGTCAGGCTATGTGAAATAAAGAAGCTTCCTATGCATTCCTTCTCCATGTTGAAGACAACATCTTTAGCAGAGAAGTGGAGAAGGAGAGCATGAAGAGAACAGAAACTTAGAAAACAAACAAGATTTAGATTTCCAAGCCACAAAACTGAAAGTCTAGGAAAACATGTCATCTTGCATTACTATAATGGTTAATTATAAAATCAATACAATAATTACAAAAGCTTTTACCTGCCACAGAGGACTCGATCACAAAGGTCATTACTTCAAATCCTCTCAGACAGATTCTCCAGACAAAAACATCTAATAAAGCATCTAAGTTCAGAAATTAAACAACATAGCTAATCAATTATTGACTCAATGTTTGCTGAAGAATTCTTTGCTGTAGAAGCTAGGCAAGCATGCTTTCTTGATATAGTAGTTTTTTTCTTTAAGCACTAGAATAAGATGGGCATATAAGAAACTGCCTGGAGAGTATATGCCTATTCCTATGAGAGCACCGTGACAAGAACATAGGGACACACTCCTAAAACTTCGCCCCTCTTTATAATGCCTTCTCCAACTTTCCCCTCCACTATCCACAGACAACTACTGGTCTACTTCCTTTCTCGGTGCACCCATTTGTATGTTTACAGAATTTTATATGCAAGACATCAAACAGGATATACTCCCCATTGGGGGAGGCAGGAGAAACCTGACTTTGCTCACTCAGTATAATTATTTTGAGACTGGCTCTTGTTCCATATACTGATAGCCTACTTGATTTATAGCCTGTTCTTGTTCCCTTGAACGGACCCAGTACTTCATTTTCCTTTCTCATGACCTTCCAAGTTTGGGCTATTATAGGGAAAAACGTGCTAATATGTGCGTGCGGCCAACAGTCTGTCTCTGTCGCTCACGTGTCTCTTAAGGCCACAGCTTAAGTCTCTCTAGTGTGGATGCTGGTGGGAAGCATGGCAGGGTCGCATGGAGGGGAGGTATGAAGAAGTAGTAAAAATGTTTTCCAGAGAGGGTGTATGTTTGTTTCCATGAGCAGAGTGTGAGCTCTGAATGCTCCCCATGAGTCAGGGGGTGCCTTCTAGAATACAACCCCTTTTGTGACGGTTCGGTTTTACCAACTTGGGTAGAGGGAACCTTAATTCAGAAGAAGCCTCCATCTAACTGTCTGTAGGCAAGTGTGGGGGGATTTGCTTAATTAATTAATGATTGATGGGGGAGGTCCTAGCCCATTGTGTAGGTGGTTATGAGTTATATAAAAAACAAACGACCAATGGAGAGTTAGGTGGGGGTGGGGTAGCCTGGTCCCCAACCCTAGGTTCTTGCTCTGTTTCAGTTCCTGCTTTGGCTTTTCCCTCTAGACAGCCTGTGTGGGGACACATGAGCCAAACAAACTCATCCTCTTCCCAAATTGTTTTTGGTCATGGTCTTTATCACAGCAATAGGAATCAAATCTACCTGACCTATATATAGTACATGCATACAATCTACTACATGGAAAGTAAACATTGAGCATTAAAGTGTATTTTAAATCTCTGTCCTCTCCCTGTAGGACAGACCACAACGAAAAGTAGCAAAGTGTGTGACTAAGAACAACCTTGCATATTCACCAAGTGTCCTTTATGAACCTCACTGTGTACGGCTCATTTGTACACCCCTCTACCAACTCTGGGAGGGTCAATTTTACAGGTGCAGAAACCAAAAACAAATTATCTGTGGTCACTAATGCATCTGCTGCCGAGCCAGAGTTTAAATGTAGACCATGGTCCGGGGAGACTGCTTAACTGGTAAGTGCTTGTGCAAACATGAGGACTTGAGTTTGGATCCCCAGGATCATATGAAAGACAGACAACGTGGCATGTGTCTGTAGTCCCAGGACTGGTGGCAGACAGGAATATCCCTAGAGGCCCCTAAAAAGCCATCCTAACCTAAAGGTGAGCTCCAGGCTTTTCTTAAAAATAGGATGTAAAGACAGCTGGGAATGTAGCTCAGTGGCATAGTGTTTGTCTACCATGCACAAGGCCCTGGGTTCAAATCCCAGAACCACATAAATTTTTTAAAAAATTAGAATTTAAAGTCAGGTATAGTGGTACATGCCTTTAATCCTAGAGCTTGGGAAGTAGGCACAGGAGGATCTCTTGTGAATTTGAGACCAGCCTTTTCTACATCAAAAGGCCAACCTGGGCTACATAGCAAGAACCTATTAAAAGAAAAAAAAAGTGAAGAGCTATTGAGGAAGACAATGACATTAATTCTGGCCTCCATATACAAAAGGATCCACCCACAGGAACGTGCATACACACACACACACACACACACACACACACACAGAGTCACATAAAACAAATGAATAGCTAGATAGATTGATAGGCAAAATAGATTAGATGATAGATGATAGACAGACAGACAGACAGACAGACAGACAGACAGACAGATAGATTCTTCTTACCTACCCACTTGTGTCTGTAGACTCAGATGGATATAGGATTATCATCCATATATCACTAAATGTTATTTATTACACAAAACGATGCACTATTTCTAACATGTCTTTCCAGAGAGAATTAATTTCAAACCATTAAGTAAGAGATGATGAGCATAGCAATTTGAGCTGAAGATTTAAATCAAATGACACATTCTTTGAATGCCAACATCTCTATTATATCCTATTATCAGAGCAATACCAAAACGGACATTGATTAATTCAATACAATGGATGTAAACTATTCACTAAAAAACTCGGAGACTTTTTTTAAAAAAAGACATTATTTTAAAAGGGGTAAAAAGCCTATTTTAGGCAGAGCACTTTGCTGGTAGGGAAGAGACCACAAAAGATATATAAATTAAAAAATAAACAAAAAACAGAAAAAGAATTCTATATAATCAGGCAGATTCATCATCCACTGTATCTCAGACTGTTGTGGTTTTACAAAATCCAATCCAGTTACTAAAAGGCTTGTGTAAAGACCCAGGGCTGGAAGATAACCAGGTCAGTAATTGCGTTATATTTTTAAAACTTCTTGGCATCTGTTGCCACAGTTTTAAAAGCATAAAAATAGAGGGTCATTGTGCGGCCACTTCCTTGTCTAGAGAAATTCTCCAAGCACAGTGGGTAAGAACTGAGGACCATGCTTGCATTAAGGAAAAAGTGGGGAAAATAGCATTTCCCAGCAGCAGCTGCAGACTGTGACATCGACCGAGTTACACAAATGACTGATTCATAATCAAAAGGAGAGCAAGGTTGGAAAAAACAATCAGTATCTCCCCAGAGCTCTGACAAAAGGAAAGGAAATTGCTCTATTAGCAACATCGTGTACATGAAGCAGGATCTTAGAGCGCAGGGGGAGGGGGACTACTCGATGACAAATCAAAATCTACTTAATATCTCCTAGGTGCAGAGCCATGGACAGGGCTGGGGGCAGGTCTGTGGCGATGGTGATGGGGCGGCTACACACAGCAGAAAACAAGAATTTGGCCCCAATTTGGAGTTTGGCGTTAAGTTAAGGGAAGACATTACCCTTATAGTCCTGAGATAGAGACATTCCGCTAATCTTTGCTCAACATTAAGTACTGTCACCAGCTAAGCAGGGTTTCATTTAATCCCCACTAAAAGCTGAGTGAGGTAGCCACTGTTCCACTTTCCTGGCAGAGTACCGGACGGAGTGGGGTAAATTCTGCAACACTGCATCTGATCAGACTGGAAGTACCAGGATGGGAACCCGAGTGGCTTCATTCAACCCAGAAGTTGATCATCCTGACTACAGGGCTGTACAAATGCTCCGCAGCCATTCAGAAATGCCTGGGCAGTGAAGGACTGGATGACTTCCTATAGGGAACTCAGGAACACTGGCCAGAGAGCTACAGGAGAAGATCATTTTACTCCTAGGCTGAGCAGCTGCTCCTCAGGGGATAAAGGGATGGGGTACTGAGAAATGAAGTTCGCAGATACTCACCACTCACTGCACGGGCATTCCAGTGACACGGAAATGCCATGTCAGGTTCAGCCCATATACTGTTCCCTTGATGGCCTAGTGTTCGGTGAGTCAACAGGTATGTAATACTTGGACGTTATTAGCTCTGAATTTTTATTTTTTTCTTACCTTTATTTGAAAATGCTGATTTATAAGGGGGCTTCATAAATGTGTTGATCTCACACAAGTGAAACCAGCTTAACAAAGCAGCACTGTGGAAAGACATGAGCTACAACCATGCCTCTCTTGCTTCTCACCTCTACTCTTCCCTTCCAGGGCAATTCAGCCTCCAAGTGGGAGAGAACAAGGCAGGTACCAGCAAGAGGTGCTG
>LOEQ01002165.1:259222-269626 GCA_001685075.1 Bramus lutescens | reverse complement strand
TTTCTTTATTAACCAATGAAAGTAACACATAGACAGATAACCCTCCTACATCACGTCCTGACAGTTTACAAGACACCAATGGTTATTTGAACACTGACCTCAGATTCACAGGGATGTGCGGGGCCGTTGCTAACAAGGGAATAAGCTCATAAAGAACAAAATACAACCAGTTATGTAGCCCTTTGGGAGACACACTCAACTTTGAGTTAAAAACGTTTGTTCACGATGTGGGGCAAGAATTACACCTTACAAATCACTTACCTTTTCCTTCTGAGACCGGGCACCTGTGCCACTGGTCTCAGGGCTGTGGGAATAACAAACAAGAATGCACAGAAAGGGTATTGTAAACTGTGACGTGCTGCACAGCACAGGCTGCAGGGATAAGATGCTGACAATGGGTGGGGCAGGACAAAAGGGAGCTGGAAAAGGGGTGCTGAGAGGTCTTGTGAGTCTTGGGGCTTGGCAAGATGACAGATAACACATCCAGTTTCTAGGCTTATATTTATGGACACCAAGAGCCTCACATTTTGTAAGAATGTCCCCATTTCAAGCACACACACCGCTCCCTGTCCTAGATTTTTTTTTGTTGTTGTTGTTGTCGTTGGGATTCTCTCCATTCAAGGCTTTCTAAACTGCTTAATTCTTGATGTACTTGTGGGGATCTGCTGTCCCCACAGCTGCATTGATGGCTTAGGACAACTCTTATCTGTCCTGCTCATTGCAGGGTCCCCAAACAGAGCCGGCGTGTGGTGACCCCTCAGCAATACTTATTAAAGGGCACTGAACACAATCCAGTGATTGAAGAGCTGTCAGATCACGTGGTCTGCTTTCGCTCTGCTGCCGTCCCGGCACTTCAATTTAGAGCTTTGTTCCCAACAAACTCATGAGTCATGTATTAGCATTTTCCTCACTTTATAGATGAGGAAATAAACTCCCAGAAAGGCTCGGAGATTTACCTGACGTCATGTGACCAGAAAGGGACAAAAGCAGGACTCCCAGTCCAGTGCTCCTCAATCTCAACTCAGTCTCCCCATCCCAGCCTATGCCTCCCTCTACACCAGTCTAGTGCTCCCCAAGCCAGAGCAGGCCTGCCAAAGTCAGATGGAGGGCAGCAACAAGGAGGTTTTCAGAACAAGGCGGTTATGAAATATCCTCAAGTTGAACTTTGTTCATTTGCTTCCCATGAGCTTCATGGAATCTAAATACGTACAGTTCAAACAGGCTGAACCCCCTGCAACCATTTCCTTCAGAAGCAAAGTCTCTCTTAAGGTCCAGGGGCAGGTAGTGGGACTGAAGGCCAATGGCTCTTGGTCTCCCAAGTGCTTAGCAAGGTTTTGTTTCTGTGAGTCAGCGCCGCATGGTGCGGTTGCTGCTGTTTAATGTGCATGGGTGTTTCGCCTGCATGCACGCCTGGTGCTCGTGAAAAACGCGAGAACCTTGGATCCCCTGAATGCGGAGTCACAGACGGTTGTGAGTCACCATGTAGGTGCCAGGAATCTAACCTGGGTCCTCCGGAAGAGCCGCTGATGGCTCTTAAACACTGAGTCATGTCTCCAGCCCCTGTGTTTGGATCTTAAATCCCCATCCCAAAAGTTCATGTGTTGAAAGCCTGGTTCCCATCTGGTGGTGGAAACTGCAGGTGGGTAGGATGAATCGTGGGGCATGCCCCCAGAGATTGGACCCTAGTTTGTTCTCTCTCTCCCTCCCCCTCCCTCTCCCCCTCCCNCCCTCCTTCCTTTCCTTACTATGTTTCTGCCTCATCCAGGCCCAAAACAATGGGGTAAAGGGACCATAGACTAAAACCTCTACAACCCTGAGACAAACCAGGCATTTTCTCCTTCATGTTGACCTTCCGGCCTTCTGGGATGTCTTGTCATGACGGCAGAAAGATGACTAACACAGTGTACTTTGGTCTGAAGTAACAGGAGTTCAGTTTAAACAAGCTTGAACCAAAGGTGTCTCACCCAAACATGAAAAGATGAAGGCAGCTCAGTCACAGAGGCAGATGAGACTGACTCCATGGCCTCTGCCTGAAGACTTCCCGAACAGGGTTGAGAACATGCCAAGCCACGGCTTCCAACTCACATCCCTGTTCCTCTTACCTCCAGATGTTCCAACATGAAAACTCAATAGGGAAAAACTCTGGCCGGTTCCACTCTAATTAGGTGCCCACCCGTGAGCCGGGCAGAAGCATTAGTGTGTGGTGAGTGTATGGGGGGTCACATATCCCGGCCTGAGTTCTGCTCCTGGGTGTCTGGGCCCCCAAGAGAAAAGGGCAGATGTTGTAATTTAGACATTCAGCCGTCAGAATCCCTGCAGTTTGGCACCTGCTCATTCTGATCGCCATATTGCCTCTTCAATTATTTTCATAATGCTAAGAGGTTCTCACTCTTCATAATCGCAAATAAATAAATGAGCTTGAGAGCATTGTGTGGTGAAGCAGAAATAGACCAAACAACCTCTCAAGTTCCTGTTAACGCCTTCTCAGCTCCAGTTTCCGGGTGGTGGCCTCTCTGCAGTTCCAGTACTGACCTGGAGACCGAGCCTATCGCTGCTGCTCTCCTTACACCCAGATGGTTGGCCCAGAGAACAAACTTGCCAGGTTCGTTGCACAATGGTCTGCAGGAGGAAGCATCAGGACTACAAACACACCCTGAGCAAAGTTCAAGCCTCTGAACTCCACGCCACCAGGTTGTGCCCTTGTGAGCCCAGAGCCTGAGGCCTCTCTGTAGCAGAAGGAGATTTTTGCATGTGCAAGGGCCATCTCTTCCGCAGAGGCGTTACTATCCACCTCTCCTGGAGGAACCCAGTTCTCCACACACAATGCTTTCATTGGCTTGGGATGGACGTTGTGAAAGGTTTGGGCTCTACCTTTATTCTGCCTTTGGCTCTGGCTCGGGGGAACAGAGACAGGACCGGTGCTAAGAAAGCAGTGGTGGGTTCCCACCAACAGGGGGCAGCACATAGAAGTCACTGTTGGGTTTCAAACTGAAAACAAATGAAACCAATTGTTCTCCTTGATTGTCTTGGGCTCAGAGAGGCCATGCTGACCAACTGGAGACTGAAACTCATACTGGCGCCTCTGTGACAGGATACCAAGGTCAAAAATAAACCCAGTAATCACCACTCCTAAGAACTGCCCACATCCCCAGCACCTCACATTGGGCCTTGCTTTCTGTGGTTCATAGCACTAGTACAGGTTAAAAATAGATACCTGGGGTTGGAAAGATGGCTCAGGGACGAAGAATACTGGCTGCTCTCCTGGAGGACCAAGGTTTGAATCTTAGCACCACATGGCAGCTAACAGCTGTCTGTAACTCCCGTTCCGGGAGGTCCAACACCTTCTTCTGGCCTCTTAATACACCAGGCACTCATACGGTGCACAAATATGCATGCAAACAAAACACCCACAGTCATAAAAATAAATAAATAAATAAATAAATAAATAAATAAATAAATAAATAAAAATAGTTTTACAGTAGATGTCAACAGAAGAGCGACATGTACCTGGATTCTGTAGGGCAGACAAGGCAGGACATGGGGATGAAACCAGAGAAGTCCTCCCCAGAGCAGGGAGGGGATGGGAGAGCTAAGGCTTGCAGTAATTACTCAAAGAAAGGACAGGCAAGAGAAGATTTTGTATGGGCATGGAATATTCCAGAAAACTTACTCTTAACTTAGGCTAGAAGGTCAAAGGTCAGCTCATGGTGATCTGGATGTCTCCCAAGGATTTTATATCTGTGGATCTGGCATAGGGCAAGACGGTGAAGAGGTGCCTCCCTCCATCTTGTAGTCTTGATGAGGCCATTTTAGGTTTAACTAAAATCCAGTCTCCTTGATGGAGAATTACATAAAAAATTACCCAACTCTATTCCAGGAACCCGAGGTCAAGATGCCACAGTTAACATAACTTCTGTTAAACAGCTTGTTTGTGTAAAACCTCCCTCTGCAGCTGCCAAGTGAACTACCAAGATGGGGGTTTTGTCTTTAAAAACCCCTTACCCCAAACACTACACACACTTGGCTCCAAATACCTGAGTATATTCCCAGCTAGGTAGAATAAAGACTTTCAGGTGGGTATCAGCTGTGCCTGAGTGGTCTCTCTGGTGAGCTTCCTGTAATAGATCCCTTTGCGCAGAAATGCGGGGGCCCGAAAGATCCAGAGCTGGTGGGCCACACAGGCGGCCTAAACCGCCCCTTTTCCTCAGAGCATCTAGCAAGCCCCATGGGACCCCACCTTGCTCATTCCCAGTTTCCCTACCACAATAGGCTGTGGCGGAAGTGAAAGGTCCAAAGCCCAGGGTGACAAATTGACCAGGGCATGCAGATAGCACTATTAAAGCTGGCCCTATTAGAGCTGCTGGTGGCAGACCAGGCCAAGATTAGAAAGAGAGATCTCTTTCTGTCCAGGAGGCACAGTGGGTCCTCAGGGAGTCACTCACACAGAGAAAGCCACGAGGCCACAGTGTATTATAGGTGGACCAGGAGAAGCCCCTCCTTTGCTCTCCTTGGGGAACGTCTGGTGTGGATGAAAATCATGGAGAGCAGCAGCCTAGAAATTTCTTCCTTCTTGGGAGCCATGGGACAGCAAGAGAATTAGTCTCCAAACCAGAAGTCTCATACCCTGCCTCCACCCCTCTCTTTAGTAGCAGGCAGCTCTCCTGATTAATTTCTGGGTGCCTGTTATTGTCTCAGACTGGCAATCAATCCCCAGGTGTGCCAAGAGGCTTCCTCTTTCCTTAGAATTACTTGCCCGGGCCTGCAGAGTCTGCAATCCTATTAGCAGGATTTGTTTTCACTGTGTTTGTGAAATGAAATACAATAAAAAGCCTCTCTCCAGTTCTCTGGGCCCCTGTGTCTCGGAATGCCATCGTTCTATGGGGGATGGGGGATGGTAAGTTCTTCCTGAGGGGCCAGGGGTACCTTCTGTCTCTTTGGTGTTGCATTGCTGGCTCCTCTACCAGGAACAGGCAAGTCAAAGTCCATCTTGCCTTCAGTGAAGAAAGAATTCTCGTGCCTGGGGGAAAGAGGTCTGTGGCAGGCCAAAGTAGAGACATCGTGTAGCTGAGCCACAGCCAAGAAACTGGGATACAGGTCAACAGAACCCAGGTAGAGAGAAGGGTTCGAGACAGAGTTCTGCCTCTGCCTGGTGACCTGGAGAAATGATTCACTCTTTCCATTTGCAGAGTAAGGGGAACAATTTCTTCCTAATGAGGGAGAATAGGATGAAATAAAATCTGTATCTTAAGGACTGGAGCCTTCCGTCTCCCCAGTCCCACCCTGGCTTGTCCTCACAAGTCCTCTTTGTGCACGCAGAGAGGGAAGGTGGACATGTATGCACACGGGTGCAGGTGCACGCACGTGGAGGTCAGAGGTCAACCTTCAGGGCCCTTCTTCAGGTGCTGTGTTTTTTTTCCTTCAGACAGGACCTGTACTAGGCCTGATTCTTGTTCACTAGGCTAAGCTAGGACAGCTGGCTAGTGAGCCCCAGGGGGTCTCTGCCTGGCTGGTACTGGGATTACAAATGTCCCTTACCACACTCCCATCTTTTAGACTGAACATGAATTCTAGGGATCAAACTCAAACCCCTGTGCTTACAAAGGACCATCTGAACCAACTGAACCACCTCCCTAGCCCGAGGTCCTCCCTTTGTCTCTTTGTCTAGAAAGAAAAGCAGCTTGAAATCCTTGTAGCCAACCCATCATAGGGAGAACAGAAAAGTTCTTTCTAAGTCATTAGGAGATACATAGTTTACTGAAAATCTGTTTCCTTCCAAACATCCCTGTCCAGTGCTATTTTAGGAACAGGCCACAAAGACATCCTCACAGTCCTCTGGAGCAGGTATATGGTTTGATTTGTGACTACATTTAAGTCTTTGAATTATCCAGTGGCCGCACGGACCTTGCAATGCTTAAATAGACGCATAAATAGAAGGGCTTGATCGGAGCCTTGAAAGTTATCTGTTCCTGGAGAGTTCAGTGATGGGCTTCCAAGGAGCAATCGCTCTTTTAAGTTTTGTTCCCATCTCCCACAGGAGCAGCTTGGTTGGGGGTTTTACTCCCCTCTGTTTTTTGTTCAGATATGGACTTGTGTATTATTAGAACCCATCCGCAAACATGATCTGAAATATTAATGGCGTCTCTCAGCTCTGCACTCAAATTCATTGTCTCCGCAGGCTTCTGAAGTCGAGATCACGCTGAACGTGAAGTGCCCAGCAGCCTTCAAAACACTAGTCTGCCAGTCCCCATCTGCTTGGCCACTGGGGGTTGAAGATGGCCCTCCTCCTGTCTGTTGAAAGGCGATCTGGAAGCACCAGGCAGCATCTATCCAAAACACTGGCTTGACTGAGCAGTACAGGGCCAGGGCACTCCACGGGGTGTAGCAGAGAGCACCCCCAGGAGACAAAGTTTGGACCAGATGGGGCCTTTCCTGTTCCTCTGCAGCCCAAGCCCTGTTGGGAGCCTGAATAGAGAACCCCCACAGACAGTAAACAGACCACAGGCTCTGCAGGCTCAGAGGGAGGACTTGCCAGCTCTCTCCAGACACCTCCTGGGTGACCTTAGGCAAGGAGTTCCGCTTGCTTGTTCCTCTGTAAGAGGGAAGGAGCTTGTTAGGAAAACGTTTTACACAATCACAGCAGAATGATGATTATGTAAGAAAATGCCCATACCTTTTAGAAATACAGGGTACACAGAGATGAAAGAACCCCAAATCTGGGATTTACTTTAAAATAATTCAGCATAAACAAAGTGGGGGATGATTCTGTTAACACTGAGTTCAGGAACAGGCATGACTAATCTATAGTGATAAAAATTAGTAAGAACGCTGATTACTTTTAGCAAACAGCACCAGAGAACTTTCTAGAAAATGGAAGGTGTTCTACGACTCCAGTCAATTTGAATGACAACATGGCCATAAACCTACAAAGGGCCCAGAATAATAACAGCTCTTTGTATTTAGAAACAATGTTAACAATTTCATGTCTACAAAATGAGAAAACACATACAGTTAAAAATGTTTACATTTGGGGGAATTTTATTCTAAAAGATATGAGAATTCTCTGTATCTTTTTTAACTTCTAAATTTTAAATTATTTTGATGTAATAAATATTTTTAGAAGTCATCAATCTGGTCCACTCAGCTTGGCACATTTTACTGTATATAGATTACGCATAAGGGAGGGAAAGATGGATCACCATAAAGGGTGGATGACTGGCAGATGAGACAGACATGTGAAGGTTCCTTATGCTATCTTTTCTACCTTGTTTGACCATTTTCATTATGTGTAAGTATTTTTGTTGGGTTTTGTTTTGTTTTGTTTTCAAGGCAGGGTTTCTCTGTAGCTTTGGAACTTGTCCTGGAACTCGCTCTTGTAGACCAGGCTGGCCTTGAACTCACAAAGATCCGCCTGCCTCTGCCTCCCGAGTGCTGGGATTAAAGGTGTGCGCCACCACTGCCAGGCTGGTTTGTTTGTTTTTGAGATCAGTGTTATGATTTTCTGGCCTGGCCTGTCACCTGGGTATCCTGTCCCTTTAAGAGACACTCCCAAAACTCCACTGAGTCAAGGGGATCTCCCAATTCTTCCAGCTGTCCCTCTTCTGCAAAGGTAACTTCTGTCTCTCTCTTCTCACCCCCCTTTCCCCCCTTCCCTTTCCCCTCCATAAACCACTAAATAAACTCTAGACCCAACTCACTCTGCATGGCATATCTGTCTGTCTCTCACCCACTGTGGTCTCCCACCTGCCAAGGGACCCACCGAGGCCTCTGGGGACCCACCAATGCCTAAGGTGTCCCTGGTGGGGGAGGACTGCTACCCCTCTCCCACCACCTATATCTTTAAAAAAAAAATAGGGTCTTAGCAGCCCAAGGTAGTGGTTCGAATGAGAATAACTCCCACAGGCTCATAAATTTGAACGTTTGGTCCTCAGCTGATAGAACTATTTGGGAAGGATTAGGGGGTGTGATCTTGTTGGAGGAAGTGTGTTACTGGGGGTGGACTTTGATGTTTCAAAAGCCCATGGCATTGTCATTCCTGGTTAGCCGTCTTGCCCTGTGCTCGTGGATCAGGGTGGACGCTCTCAGCTGCTGTCCCGATACCGTCATGCTGGCCTCCTTGCTGCTCTGCTCCCTGTCTTGATGCGGTGAACTCACTCTGAAGCTGTAAGCTCTGGGGCCTAGGTCAGCCTGGCCACACATGGGGCCCAGGCCACACAGCTGCCATGGCCGGCAGCACCGGGTTCCAGGAAAAGCCATAAGCTGGCACCACCCAGGGAGGGCCAGTATCTGGGCAGTACCTGAGATTCTAACCATTAGATAAGATTAGATAAGCTTACGAGAGATGTCCTGAGCTCAGGACTCACCTATTCCCCTTTTGCCAAGCCTCCTAGACAAACGTCAGCCAACCAGGGTCTTAAACCTTGGAAATCCCCCCCACCACCTCTGCTATAATAAAAAACCCTGTTTCAACTGGGCTGGGCCCTCTCTGCTCTCAACTGCTGTGTCAGACAGACGGAGAGTCCAAGCGAGCATAGACATGGAGGGGGACCCCGCCATCTGGGCGTAACATAAGCCCCAACAAGTGTTCCTTCCATAAGCTCCCTTGGTCCTGGTATCTTAGCACAGGAATAGAAAAATGATTAAGACACAGGCTCTGACCCTTGAACTCAAGGGTAAGGTCAAGGATGACCCTGAACTTCTGGCCTTCCTACCTCTATCCCTGAGTGCCAGAATTACAATGTGACCACCGCGTCCATTTCATGCAGTGTAAAGGCTGGACAAGCACTTAACAAACTGAGCTATATCCCCAGTCCTGTGCAAAGATTTGTTTGTTTTATGAAGCATTCATCTAATTGATCTTTATCAATAAAAATCAGGAGTCAGATATCAGGATGAAAATCTGGAAGATCCGAGAACAGGGAGTAGCTGCCTGTTGTTTCCTGCTCCTCCAGTTCAGAGATCCTGTCTCTTCTTGTCTCCTCCCTGTGTGGATCTCCAGACCTCTGTAGTCTGCTAGCGGCTAGCTCCGCTCTGACCTCTGACTCCAAGCAAGCTTTATTTGTCAGAACACAAACAAAACACCACACAACAATTTTATAATTAAAGCAAAACAAAACAAAAAAGTCAGCCTGGCCTCTGGCTCCCGCCTGGCTGCCCTACCACGCTGGGAAAAGCACCCCCAGAGCTACCTACACCTTCTGTCTGGAACAGTCAAGATGTGACATCCACGCCATGCTCCTGATGCTGACGTTGCTGTGATCACTCTAGACCCATGTATTCCAAGCTACTTTCCTCTAACCTCCCACTATTGTAGAAACAAATATAAGGGTAATTTTGTTTGTTTGTTTGTTTGTTTTTCCGTAGTCAGGGTTTTTTCTCTGAGCAACAGCCCTGGCTGTCTTGGCGCTTGCTTTGTAGACCAGGCTGGCCTCGAACTCACAGAGATCTATCTGCCTTCGCCTGCAGTTGTGTGCCATCACCACCTGGTGGCGATAAGGGTCTTTTCTAAATGCCCACTTCAGCGAGGCCCTTGGCCCAGTGTCTTCTTCCCATAGAAGCTACTCTGAGCAGGCAACTACACAGAAGAAATCACAGAGAATAGATACAATCAAATATTCTGCAAGACAATTGGGAACCACTCAGGATGGAATTTCACTTTGGCCAAGATAACAGCTGCTCTGCCTGAGACCAGAGGGGAAAAGTTAGGGCTAGCAGTGACCTTCCACTACTAGTAAACTGAAAGTAACATGAAGGCTTTCTCCCAGGGCTGGTGTTGGAGCAGGGGTCCCATTCCTCAGGCCAAGGCTCTTTCCTCACCTGCAGCACTGGTGACCCCTGTGACCCTGGCCTCCTGTCTCTCCTGCCAAATGAGTGCTTACATCAAAGGAACTCTCGAGGACAGTCTGTCTTTGTAGTTCCTTGAAGCAAGATAGAAGTGTCTGGTGAGGAAGGACTCTGGGTCAAGGGGTGGGTGGCACCTGAGTTTCTAGAACCAAGGGAGGATACAGGATAACTAGAGGCTACCAACAGCCACCTTGTGTGCTCAGAATCTCCAAATCCTGGAAAGAAGTTGAAAAATCTAGATTTATCCCCCCCATACAAATTTCTCATTTTAAAAATGACAAAATTTATTTAAAAGTTTTTTTTTGAAGTGTTGTTTGAGTCAAACAAAAATTTCGTGTTAGTTCCCAGGCTGTCTTTGGTGTGATGTCACTGCCCCCACCCAGCTGAGGCCCCCGATATTTTTAGAATCAGAATTTGGGGGCCTTACTAAGTCTCTCAGAGATCTCAGCCTCAAAACTGAAAAGATATGCTACCGATAAACACTTTAACCTATCAACTCGTAGAGAAAGATTGCTGGAACAATTGCTTGAGACTGCCGATGTCAGCGGCTGAAGACGTTTGTGT
>LOEQ01002165.1:243716-258362 GCA_001685075.1 Bramus lutescens | reverse complement strand
ATACAGAAACCAAGAGACCCAAGAGGGTGCATAGCCAAAATGACAGAGCTGTTATAGGAGTCAGAATAGCTAGGGGCATGGAAGGGAAGCTCAGGGGGTGGGAAGGTTTAAGGTGGGGAATGGGGTGTGCCATCCAAGAGGCAGGGACTTGTGAGTAGGGACTGGGGGGCCTAGAAGCTAGCATAGACCTTGAGATGCTAATAGGCACCACAGGCGCAGGCTAATGGAAGAGCTCTAGGTCCCTTTGCCAGCAGGAAAATGGCTCCCCTTAGCAAGTAGGAACTATCTTAAGTCCCTGAGGGAATGCTGACTTCTGTCTACACGCCAGACTTTGGGAAAAGGAATTTCTCAAGACCTAACCATGTATATTTATTTATACTACAAACATTGGAACAGGCGATGTGGGGACCTCTCAGCCTTTTGTCTCTCTGCACAGTTCCTGTGAGGATTGTGATTGGAACCTTCAAGGAAGAGTCCAAGGTTATTCATGTGGACTAAGGATAGTTGGAGGGAGAAAGAGTTGGGTCAAAAACTGAGAGGTTATAGATGCTCAGATCAGTCATGAACTTGTATCTTTAGGTCCCAGACTTGTTGCTACAGGTGACTAGTGCTTACAGGTGAAAGGGAATGGGTAAGAGTCAAAGCCGGAATCCATTTGACAGTCAAGGCTGGCCCAAGAAACCTTATCTCTGAACTTGACCGTTCCCTTCATTGTTGTTGAATTGACAGCAGTCCAGAGCCTTCTCTGTGGGCAGAGATCATAGAGAACAAGCAGAGTTGCCTGCAGGGGTATCAGTGAGCAGTGTTCACAGGGTGTATTTACTTTTGGTTTGCCTGTTTGTTTGTTGAGAAGGGCTCTCTCTATGTAGCCCTGACTGATCTGGAACTTGTTCTGTAAGAGAAGCTGGTCTGGAACTCACAGAGATCTGCCTGCCTCTGCCCTCAGAGTACAGAGAAGAAAAGTGTGTCCCACCTTGCTAGAATACATGTTTTCTTTCTTAAGATGAGTGAGTGTAGCCCCTAATTGGACCCAGTACAGAATCTAATGGTATTGTTTTTAACCAATCTCACTATAGCCATCAATTTGGGGGCAAGAAGCCTGGCATCCCCAAGCAGGGCCTTCCCTGAGAGCATATTTGGACTATTCTTCCATGGTCGAGTCTCTCCCTGTCTCTTTATTCTGTTCTTTGTCTCCAGATTCATAAAGAGAGACAAGGGAAGATGGGGTGTGTCTTAAAACCCCCAGCAGTAATTCCAAGCCCCAACTCTGAAGCCTTTGGCTTTCTCCAATGTTGCCACTTTCAGTGTGGAATAAAGAGCTGCTATACCCTGTGGAAAGCCTTAGATTAGCATCACAAAAGTCAATTAACAGAGCAATTTCTTTTTTGATTTGTATTTGTATATTATTAACAGCTCCAAGACCTCTTAGTGCAGTAAATTAGCCTAGGTAACCGGGGAGCAGAGTACAAACATTTTTCCCCTTTAATGGCCTTAAAGATCTATCTCATACAGAGAAAACTATATCCAAGCCCAGGGAGGACTCCCTGCCCTCATACACAAGAAAACACATGGGAGCCACTCTGATAAATATGATGTTTGTTTATCAAAACGTTACAGGCCATCCTGGCTAGCTGCCACTCTCTCCCACCCTGGTGCTCTCTTAATGACAGGGCTCATTATGCAAGAAGGAGATATGGGAACCTCAAATGCCTTTGCTAAAAGATTCGCAACCTTGGTTTTCTAAATGTCAACAATAGCAACAGTAATAATACTGAAGCTGAGCAGGCTGAGGAGGATACCAGCGTCTTCATCTACAAGTGCTGGTTCCAATGATAGAAGCTATGTCCTCCTTTAATGAAGGGCATTCTTTCTGCTCTTACATGCAGAGTGAATGGTAATTGGAGACTATCTTTTTCACTGAAATGATTATCTTAGGGAGGTCTGGATGCTACCCCTTGGTGCTGTGTTCTTCCAAAAAGAATGCCATTAAGAGTGAAGTAGTGCCACACATAAGTTCCAGAATATTAGTATGGGGCATTTATAACTGCTGTATAAACTGTATGGTTAAGGGGGCGGTTTTATTGTAGATATTAGAGAGATGTATCTGGAGCAGTCCAGAACAGAGAGAGGAAGTAGGAGACGGAACATGGCCAACAGCCTGGACCTAGCCATGAGAGGAGCAGGAACAGGGATGGGGGTGAACACCCCAACTATCATCATAGAGCCTTCATCTAGTAACTGATGGAACCAGATGCAGAGCTCCATAACAAAACACCAGGCCGAGCTCTGGTAATCCAATCGAAGACAGGGAGGAGGGATATATGAGCAAGGGAAGTCAAAATCATGATGGAGAAATCTACAGAGACAGCTGAACCAAGTTTGTGCACACTCATGAACTCTAGACCCATAGCTGTGGAATCTCCATAGGACCAAACTAGGCCCTCCATATTAGGGAGCCAGTGGTGAAGCTTGGGCTATCTAAGAGGCCCCTGGCAGTAGGACCAGGATCTATCCCTGGGGCATTAGCTAGCTGGTTGGAGCCCATTCCCTATAGGATGCCATGTTCAGCCTTAATGTAGTGGGGAGGGGGTTGGTCCTGCCCCAACTTAATGTGCCAGATTTATTGACTCCCTATGGGAGCCCTTACCCATTGGGAAGAGTGGATGGGGCTAGACTGGGTGGAAGTTAACTGTTGGGAGGAAAACCCAAGAGCTGCAGAAGTTTAGGGCTGGGGAGGGGTGAAAAGAACTAGGTACTTTTGATACTGGGGTATCCAGGAGGCCCAGCATGCACTTTGGTTTGCTGATAGCCACCACATTTTTGTCCCTTACACCAGTGATAAGAGAAATGGCTCCTTTTGGTAGAGGGGAACTGGCTTGTCAAGTTCCTGAGGAATGCTGGCTTTTACCTAACATAGAATTTGGGGAAGTGGAATTTCCTTTGACTCTGACACTGCCCATTCAATAAATCACCATGGACCCGACTATGCACAAAGCAGCGGGAAAATACCTGGAATCTAATAATTCTATTTATCTATTTCTAGGCAACTTGGTTCAGTCTCGAGTTTGGAGATTAAAATAGGATGCAGGTGAAACAGGTATCTGGGACTGGGCAGATGGCTCAGTGGGTAAAGTTAGACAGGCGTGCAGCTGGGAGTTCAGACCACTTGCATCCTTCTGCTAGGTGTGAGGCACACACCTTTGATCCCAGCACACTGAGGGAAAGGCAGGAAGATCTCTGTGAATTTGAAGCCAGCCTGGTCTACATGGAAAATTCCAGGCTGACTAGGGTCGTATAGGAGAAAGCCTGCCTCAAATATAAATGATGTAAAAGACAGGCATGGTGACATTTGTCTGTAATTCCAGTGCTGGTTGCTCAGGGACAGGGAATGTGGGGCCTGGGGAAGTGGAAAGTACAGACAGGCGGTCTCCAGAACTCACAGGCCAGTCAGTCGAGTCAAATCAGTGAGCTCTGGGTTCGATGACAGACTCTGTCTCAAAAACTAAGGTGGAGAGCCAGGTGGTGGTGGCGCACGCCTTTGGTCCCAGCACTTGGGAGGCAGAGGCAGATCTCTGTGAGTTCAAGGCCAGCCTGGTCTACATACAAGAGATAGTTCCAGGGCAGTCACCAAAGCTACAGAGAAACCGTTCTGTCTCAAAAAAAAAAAAAACCCAACCAAACAAACAAACAAACAAAAACCTAAGGTGGAAAGCAATAGATTAAGACATCTGGTATGTCAACCTCTGGCCTCCACACATGATTGCACACAGATGCAAGCATGTCAACACACATATGAACATGTACATATGCATATACCATACATACACATGATAAAAAAGTGTGTTTATTTTTCAACAAATATTTATTGGATCCTTAACATGTATATGCCATATGCTAGACATAAAACATAAACTGAAAAGCACAGGTCCTTCGAAGAACCCTGTACCCTTCTGGAGGGAGAAGGTAGGCTCATAAGACCTTGGAAGCTAAAGAAACACGAGGATCAGGATGTTTAGGTTATAAGACTCAAGAGGCCCCTTCCCAAGACTATATAAACAAACTATAAAAAGAAACAGTGAAAACGGAGAATACTATCTTCAATGGAACTCCAAAGATGTAATTGTGTGAGTGATCACTCATGTCGCAGTGACCTTTAGGTGACAGAACTGACTCTACACCATCCATGTTCCTACAACTCAGAGAAACTCACGAGTTCTCTGGTCTAGACGTGGGTGGGGTCATTTGTTTGCTCTGTTGTCATTGTTTTATATAGGGTAAGTAGACATCTGTTCCCAGCCCCTTAGGAAAAGTCACACATCAGATTGGGACGTGCCCCCTAGGTTCCCTGAACACAGGGAATGGTGTGGTCCGTTGGGAAAGGCCAAGATGGTATCCTAGGGAGCCTTCTACTCTTGGTCTCTGCTTTCTTCACTTTGGTTCCTGTGCCTGGGTGACAAACTTTGTCCTTCAGGTGGCTTTCTTGAATGACAGGCAGGCCTCAGCTGAGTGGGTTTCAGACAGGTAAGAGGTCAGAGGTAAAAAGCCTTAGTTGTACATTTCTCTATACTCAAAGAATCCCATCTGTTTCCTTCAGTGACAAGATAAAATAATATGAAAATTACTTTTCTCTCTGACAAAGCCTGCTATATTCTGGTTGTTTTTCTCTCTAGACAGTCTCTTCATGCACCGTGGTTATGGCTGACCAAAGAGCTCTTGGGACACTACCGGTCCCAGGATTCCAGGACCTCTTCAAATCTTCTAGAAAGATCTACATGTTATTAGAGGCAGGTGGACAACTTCAAACAATGTCATATACCTATAGGGCCCAAGTGTGTGCTGTCCCATGGGTCTGCAGGGGAATAGATTTACACATTATGGCTATCTGCCTGAATCGAATATCTGCATTCAGTGTTCCCTTGGCTGGAAAATCTTCCCAACCCCCACTTTCTTTCTTTCCCTCAGTGAAACACCCACTCAACCTTCAGACCTCAGGCAAGTACGCCTTCTTTGAGAAGCCTTCCTGGCCCTGGAGCTGTTGCCTGCGGTATTTGCTCTCACCATGTCCAGACACCTGTCTGCTGTGACCTTCTACAGCTTGCAATTATGCATTCATTTGCGTCATTCTCTCCTTTCCTCTTCCAAGGTCATAAGCTCCATGTGGGAAATACAACATAGAGCTGATTCATCTTAATGACCCTCACTTGTTAGCTCCCTGCCTAGCACTTGGTAGGCGCTCAGACAATTCTTATTGGCTGGTGAATGAGTGCAGGGAAACACAGGACCCCTCCCTAGGCTCCTATTGTGTCATACTCCCAAATGGCCTGGGTTTCTATTAGCCTGGAAGCTTTGTCAATCAAAAGCAGTATAGTCAAAGGTAAAGTCCTTTAAATTTCTAATAACTCCGGTACCACTGACCCACAAGGAGCTGAGGGAAAACAAGTGTGAAAAAATAATGAACCAGAAATTGTATTAAAATCTAAGTCTTAAAAACAAGGCGAGTATTACATCAAAAGTGGTACCCATGAGCTGTTTCAGGAAGAGGAGAGAATAGGTAAGAATCAATACTGTTTGTTTTCCGATTAGCTTCATGTTTTGAAGAGGAAGAGAATCTGAACTTCTTTCTGTTGCTCTTTACCCGTTGTTGATATGATATTGTTACGCCAAAGAAAAGAACTCAAGGCACAGGAGGTTAGAGAGAGAAGGACTTCAATTATTCATGAGAGAAGATTCAAGAAGGTTAGGTTCTTACCTGTCGAGCTGGAGGATAGAGGGAGCTTAGTGGCTAGCTGGCTGCCCTTCAAAACTATCTTTCGCATTCAAGAAGAAACTGGGGATATCTACAGATAAAAGCAACTTGAGATGTTATTCCCTTTTGGAATAAAAAGCATGTAACTTGTTGGTTTACAGAAGCCCACAGGTATCCCTGGGCCATATAAGAAAGCTAACCAAGCATGAGCTTACTCCTGAGTTATCAAGCACATTCCTCCATGGTTTCTGCTATACTTTACTGGCTTTGAATAAGTTCCCTGGTCAGAGGTAATGTGTGTAGGAGAACACTGGACCGTCTTCACGTGCCTGCGCAACTTCCTTCAACATTGTGCTGTGACCTGAAAGAATAAGTCAAATAAATCAAATCCTCTGCTCTCATAAGGTGCTTTTGGTCAGGATGTTGGTGTGTGCTACAGACCACATTACTGAAGACAATGGGAACTTTGGTGTCACTGTTCTGCCAGTTGGAAGGCTGAGGTCAAGGTGTCCTCAGTCAGGACCGCCTCTCAAGCACCTAGGGGAAAATCCTTCCCCACATTCTTCAATGTTAGTTGACTCCCAGTGCCCGTTGACTTCATCATGCTAATATTTGCCACTGACTCAAATGGTCCCTAGGGGAAGGCTTCTTACCTCTATCATCAGCACTCTGGAGCAGAGGCTCAGAAGTTCATGGTCATCCTTGGCTATAGCAAGTTTGAGGCCAGCCTGGGATATATGAGGCCCTGTCTTTAGAAAATAAAGGTGTATGGCTAAAGTAGAGAGAAAGGAATTCTTGTTTTCTCAGAACACTATTTATACAAGCTTAGTGTATGATCTCTGAACTCTGAGATAAAGTCATTTATGCTGGCTTTTTGGTAAAAATTAATAAGTAGTCTTCTGAAGGTTCTTTGCAAAGTAGAAGATTCATAATCTTCACATGCCACTGGAAGTGTGTTCATGAGAATAAACCAATAAATAGTATATAAAGTATGGTAGCAAATGTCTAATCACCCTTTGTCAAAAAGACAGACAGGAAAGGACTCCTCTGTGTCATTGCCACGGACATTGAGGTCAATTGAAAAACATGGAGGAAGAAAATTCTGCCTTGCTAAGCACTGTTGTGGTCAGGTCCTAATACCTTCCAGCCTGGGAACACTCTTAATTACTCCCATGCTGACTGTGGGGATGCCTATAAAAAGACACCTGACAGAAAACCAGCAGGATCAATATTCTCAGGCCGGTGCCAGGTCTCTTTTTAGCCCAAAGATATTTTTGTCTAAGCCAGAAGGTGAGAAACCTGAAGCATCTTCAACTAATGACCCAGAGGTAGAGAAGGATGCAAAGAACCAAAGGTAGCTTGAGGAGAATGGCTTTATGCCGAGGATACCAGAACTGTCCGGTGGATGCTCAAAATCCAGATCAGTTCCTATAGAGCTACAGGAAAAGTTTCAGGAAACATGCATTTATCTGATCAATGAATTCAAACACTCCAGTAATTCAGATCATGGGCTTCTTTTGAACATGCATTTACTGACCTTCACATGGTAGTTCTTAATAAGCCAACGCCTGCCAATGGTCATCAATTCTTCTCTCCAGTTTGTAAAAGAAAATTTACTTGCCAAAGTGCCTTTTATGATTAATGTTTAGACATTTTGAGTGTATCTTACTTCTGCAGCTCACGTATACCAAAGTGCCCAGATATACACTCAATACTCTTTCTTTTATTGTGTGCTTCTTTGTCTTGAAACAGAGTCTCCTGTATCCCAGGATGAATTCACAGGGCCTGGAGCAGACAAGGCTATAGTTCCTACTCTGAGAACCCCAATCTAGTTGGAGTGACACACATATTCGCACACTAAAGGGGTGAGTGGAGTGACAGATGTAAGAAAAGTATACACACAGAATGATGAGGACCACGGGAGGGGTGGTCAGACATCTGGGTAAGGGGCTTAGCCTCTTCAGGAACAGGGAAGAAGGAGATGCCTGGTCAGTAAGGTGGTTCCTGTTTATAAATAAGGACCAGAGTTCTGATGCCCAGCACCCACATGAGAAGTTCAGCTTGGCAGCGAGAGTCTGTAATCCCTGAAACACAACGGACAGCCAGTCTAGCTGAATCAGTGAAGTGAACCCAGGTTCAGTGAGAGACTGTGTCTCAAAAGATAAGTTCAAGAATGATAGATAGAGGTTGACCTCTGGCTTCCACACTCATATGTACATATGTGCTCTGTGTGTCTGTCTGTCTCTGTCTCTCTTACGCACACAACATAGCAAAGGAGCCAGTGGGGGAAAAGGATAATGAAAAAGAAAGGCCTCCTTTATATTATTCATATTTTGCTCTGTATTTTAAAAGTAGATGGTCAAGAGATCTCTGGGTAAAGATGGCAGATTGATCTCATTTACCTAATTCTTCTTTTATGAATGCATAAACAAACTGTATATTCACATATGGTGGAGTATGAGACTCTAAAATGAATCTGATACACAGACAACATAGTATAAGCCTTAAAGACACCGAGCTAAACCCAAGAAGTCAGTTGCAAATGACCACATAGCTGGTGCATCCAGATTCCGAAAATCCACACAGACAGGAAGTGATGAAGTGCTTTCTGGGTTGAGAGAAACTGGGAAGTGTCTTGGTGTATATGGGTTGCTTTTTAGGGTGTTAAATGTGTTTCTAAATTTAGACTGGGGTGACACGACTCTGAATATATTAAATACTAATGCATTGTACACGTTAGATTTTTGTAAGTTTTATGGTACAAAAAAGTCTTAACAAAACTGTTTATAAACCTCACCCATGAAAGAGATATTGACAAAACAGAGCTGCTATTAATATTTTTGCAATGCCATGACACATTTCCTCATATTATGATGTAAGACCATTGGGTACCTTTTCAACTCAAAGTAACCCTGCAAGGCCTGTTGGTCTTCGAGAGCTGAAAGAAGCCAGCCCTTTGTAATTAGAGGTTCTCTGAAGTTCAGCAGCCAGTTTTTACTCAACAAAAGTAGGTCAGCAAGCATTGCTTTATGATGTGTTCTGGCCTGGCTCTGTCATGCAAGCTTATTAACCATTCACAAGGAGTTAATAAGACTCATTTGTCTCTTGGGATGAACTTGAAGAATGGGCAGGGGAAAGATGACCGCCCAGTGGTCCCAGGGAGATTTTGGTAATGTTGATCATCTGTATCCTTTGACAGTGAGATACAAGGGAATAAGGAGAGAATATGCCACATTGCTGACAAGACCAGTGTCTGCACAGGTGGACAGGGCACCAGGCTTAGAGCACTACCCTCACCACTTAGCTTGTGACCTTATGCAAGCCATAAAGCCTCTCTGTATATCCATTTCCTTCTCTGTAAAATGAGAATTCTATACTTTTTTTTTAATGATAGCTTAGCCTGTTGTCACGTGCCTGTAAAAGTCTATTTTTAAAAGGCTCACCATAGGTATTTACAAGTTATTTTTTTTCCTTGACTTTAAGAAAAAAGTTTGGGTTAGGAGATAGCTCAGTTGGTAAAGTGCTCGATGCATAATCATGAGGGCGCAATCCCTAGTACACACACACACACACATGCACACATGCACACGCACGTGCACACACATGCTGAGCTGGATGTGGTAGCATGCTTTTAACTCAAGTGCAGAGGAGCTGGAGACAGGTGGATACCTGGGGCGGGCCTAGCCTGTTGGTGAGCTCCAAGAGAAAGACTCTGTCTCAAGCAAACATAATGGCTGGGTGGGTGAGATCACACAGTGGGCAAAGTACTTGCTGTATGAGTGTGAGTAAACTCAGCTCAAAGCCCTAGAAGCCACACAGAACCCCTGGGTCCTTTAGTGCATGTCTGTAATTCCAGAACTCCTACAGTGGAGACAGGAGAATCCCTGGGAGCCTGCAGCTGTGTGCAGCAGCGAAGAGTAAGGGACTCCCCATCAAGGTGGGAGGCCAGGACTGACAAAGGTCCTCTGTTCACACACAGTCCTTTGTCCTTTGGGGGAATGCATTCATGGACGGACACACACACACACAATGTGGGGAGAGATTTTAAGGAAAACCAGGTGGACTGTGCCTTAAGAGGGACGGCAGAGAGTGTCCTCTAACATCAACACACACGTGTGTAAACACGCACACACACAGACTTGGCATTTCCTGGAGAATGGACTCTTTCAATTAATTAGTTTGTTTTCTTTTTGATACGTTTATTACCAAGTGGCTTGTAGAGTTCTCACCTGAAAGTGTCATCAGTAGGCCGGGAACTCAAGTACTTCGTTCCTTACCAAGTGTGGCTGGACTGCACCAAGTGCAGAGTCAGCGAGAACTGCCCAGCTGCTGAACCTCCCGCCAGGGTGTGTGTCATGGTCAGTAACAGGAGCCAGGGAAAGCAAGAGGCATCTCCTCAGCTCCAAATCTCCTCCAAAGGTCCTGTTCATCCCAGAGAGTCTCTGGAGGCTCGGTAGTGTTTGCTTACAATGCAAACAGATACCTCAGTGACCACCTTCCATCATCCAGGGAGCGGCTTCTTATGTTCCCCACCCCTCTGATCCGCTGGTACTTTCTGCACCCCAGTCTCTCACATTTACATGCCTTAGAGATCACGAAGGCGCGTCTATCTCTCGACGCCTGCTAAACTGGCGTCCACTCTTGGAGGCACCCCTGGTCAGCCCCCCTAGAGGAAAGGTCTGTGGGTTAGTCCTGCTCCTGTCAGCGCTGGACGCTGTGACAGGACACAGTCTGATGATTTCTGCCAGAGACCAACCAGATGGGTTCGGCCCTGTAACGCTGAGAAATTTTCCTTTTTATCTGTGTTTCTTTTGGGGTTCCTAAAATGCTTAGGAATTAGTATATCCACAAAAGTAAGGTGCCCATGAGTAGCTGGAAAATGTACAATACTATTTTTTAAGCCATTTTAGTTATGTATTTATATAAATAAATATATGTATTTATATGTCTAAGCATAGCACAAGGGAAGCGCAATGCTGGTTACTTAAACTGGCAACTAAATGAAGAAAATGCAGGCTACAAATGGGGACGCTTTCTTTTTTTTCTTTCTGGAGACTGAGTCTCATCACATAGTCCAGAAAGGCTGCGAACTTGAAATCCTCCTGCATTCCGTCTCCTGAATGTAAGGATTGCAGGCATGTGCCATCATGCCCAGCCTTCTTTATAAAAGTATTTAAGTTTTTAATTCCACTGTCGGAAGCTTAAATAATGGGCCCCCGGGTGGCTCAGCAGGTAATGGCATCTGGCACATGAGCCTGGTGACCTGCGTTTGATTCCCAGTGCCCACATTAAAGAGGAAAGAAAAAATTAACTACACAAAGTTGTCCTCTGGTCACCACAGTGTGTCACACACATCACACATAGAGTGTGCACATACACATGGTACTAATACACAAAAATGTAAAAAAATAAAAATTTTAAGTTTAACTAAAAACCACAGCTTTATTCAAACAACATATCTTGCATTGCATTTACTAATTATAATTTATACTTTGATTTTTTATAAAATTTCACATTTAAAACTTTTCTTCTTTCACATTTTTGATGGAAATATATTCAAATTTGATACTTATGAATATAATTACATTATTTTAAATCTTACAGACAATTACTCTGAACCACATAAATTATTTATATACTTTGATTATAATTAGTCTTTTTTTACAATGACAAAAAATATGGGATGGGTAACTCATGAAATACATCTTCATTTTTTCATTCATTCAAGTACCCCTGGGCATTATTCATAAGCACAGGAAAACAAATTCAATTGATTTGATACTGAATTTACAGACTTTTAATCATTTCAACTCTACAGCTTCTAAGTTTAGAATATTTGCTTTTACAAAATCATGCCGTGCTGACGCAAAGAGAGAAGGTGCCTCCTAAGTTTTATAGTTTGGATGAGGAAGTAACAGCATCGCAGAGTGCTTGCCTTTCCGTACAAAGGCCCAGCCGAGTTCATTCCCCAGAAGCCACAAAACACAAAGCTAGGCATAGTGATCCATGTTTGTGATCCCAGCACCCGGAAGGTTGAGACAGGTGGATCACTGGGGCTCACTGGCCAGCTCTAGTGTGAACTAAGTTCTAGGCTAGTGAAAAATTCTGTCGCCAAAAGAAAAAACAATCCATGAAGCTTGACATTGCCCTCCAGCCTCCACACACAGGCACACAAGCACACAACTATACAAAGCTTAGCGGTTTGATTTATATTTTTTATTTATCTATTTTATTTTTTAAAACAATTTTGATTTTACAGACCAATCCCAGGTCCCTCCCCTCCTCCTGCTTCTGCTGTTTCCATCCACCTCCCTCCCCATCCACTCCTCAGAGAGGAGAAGGCCTCCCACCGGGCGTCAACAAAGTCTGTCACTTGAGACAGGACCAAGCCTCCTGCCCCTGTATCTAGCCTGAGTAAGGTATCCCTCCATAGGGAATGAGCTTCAAAAGGCCAGTTCCTGCACTAGGAATAAATATTGATTCCATGGCCAGGGGTCCCCACAAACTTCCCAAGCCACACAACTGTCCCCCACATTCAGAGGGTCTAGTTTGGTCCCATACGAGTTCCCAGATGTCAGTCCAGAGTCAGTGGGCCCCCCCAGCTCAGGTCAGCTGTGTCTGTGGGACCCCATCATGGTCTTGACTCCTTTGCTCATATTATCGCTCCTCCCTCTCTTCGAGGGAGCTCGGCCCAGTGCTTAGATGAGCATTTCTGTATCTGCTTCTATCAATTACTGGATGAAGGTTCTATGATGACAATTAAGGTAGTCATCAATATCTGCTTACAGGGGAAGGAGATAAGGCATCCTCTCCACTAGTGCTTAGATTCTTAGCTGGAGTCATCCTTGTGGATTCCTGGGAATTTCCCTTGTGCCAGGTTTCTCACTAATAATACAATGGCCCCCTCTACCAAGATATCTCTTTCCTCGCTCTCCCTCTCTGTTCTTCCCCCAACTCCCAATCCCTTCCCAATCCCTTCCCAATCCCTCATGTTCTCCATTCCTCCCCATGTATGTCTGTCTCTCTTAGGGTCCTCCTTGTTTCCTGGCTTCTCTGGGGTTGTGGACTGTAGTCTGGTTATCCATTGCTTTATGACTAATATCCACTTATGAGTAAGTACATACCGTGTTTGTCTTTCTGGTCTCAGTTACCTTACTCAGGATGGTTTTTTTCTAGTACCATTGATTTGACTGCACATTTCAAGATGTTCTTGTTTTTTATCGCTGAGTAGTACTCCATTGTGTAAATGTACATTTATATATTTATTTATTAATTCATTCATTCATTTTGGTTTTTCAAGTTCTGGCTGAACTGGAACTCACTTTGTGGACCAGGCTGACCTAACTCATAGAGATCCACATGCCTCGGTCTCCCAAGGGCTGGGGTTAAAGGCGTGCGCCACCACGGCCTGGCTTTTGTTTGTTTGTGTCTTTCAGCGCTACATCATCTTTATCCACTCTTCGGCTAAGGGGCACCTAGCTTTTTTCCAGGTTCTGGCTGTTAGGAATAAAGCTGCTATGAACATAATTGAGCAAATGTCCTTGTGGTGTGAGTGTGCATCCTTTGGGTATAAACCCAAGAGTGGTATTGTTGTGTCTTGAGGTAGATTGATTCCCAATTTTCTGAGAAACAGTCGTACTGATTTCCAAAGTGGCTGTACAAGTTTACACTCCATCAGCAATGGAGGAGTGTTCCCCTTACTTCACAACCTCTCCAGCTTAAGCTGTCCTTTGTGTTTTTGATTTTAGCCATTCTGACAAATTTCTTTTTTATCTCAGAGTTCTTTTGATTTACATTTCCCTGATAGATGGATAAGGATGTTAAGCAATACCTTAAGTGCCTTTTGGCTGTTTGAGAGTCTTCTGTTGAGAATTCTCTATTTAGATCTGTACCCCATTCTTTATTTGGATTATTTGGTATTTTGATGTCTAGTTTCTTGAGTTTTTTTGTATATTTTGGAGATCAGTCTTCTGTCAGATGTGGGTTTGGTGCTAATCTTTTCCCATTCTGTAAGATACTGTTTTGTCTTGCTGACTGTGTCCTTTGCCTTACAGAAGCTTCTTAGTTTCAGAAGGTGCCATTTATTAATTGTCAATCTCAGTGTCTATGCTACTGGTATTATATTCAGGAGGTGATCCCCTGTGCCAATAAGTTCAAGGCTACTTCCCACTTCCTCTTCTATGAGGTTTAGTGTGAGTGGATTTATGTTGAGGTCTTTGATCCATTTTGACTTGAGTTTTGTGCATGGGGGTAGATATGGATCTATTTGTATTCTTCTTACATGATAACCAGTTATGCCAACACTATTAGTCAAATATGCTTTCTTTTATCCATTGTAAAATTTTAGCTTCTTTATCAAAAACCCGGTGTTCAGGCTGTGCAGTAGTGGTGCATGTCTTTAATCCTAACACTTGGGAGGCAGAGGCCAACAGATCTCTGTGAGTTTGAGGTCAGCCTGGTCTACAAGAACTAGTTCCAGGACATGCTACAAAGCTACAGAGAAACCCTGTCTCAAACAAAACAAAACAAAACAAAAACCATTGTGTTTATAGGTGTGTGGGTTAATATCAGGGTCTTTGATTTGATTCCATTGGTCCCCCTATCTGTTCTTGTGCCAACACCAAGTTATTTTCATTACTATAGCTTTATATGGGGTTTGAAGTCAGGGATGGTGATGCCTCCAGAAGTTCCTTCATTGTACAGGATTGTTTTGGCTAACCTGGATTTTTTGTTTTTCCATATGAAGTTGAAATTGTTCTTTCAAGGTCTGTGAAGAATTTTGTTGGGATTTTGATGGGCATTGGATTGAATCTGTAGATTGCTTTTGGTAAGAGTTTTACAATGTTGATTCTACCTTTTATGAATGCTGCAGGATCCCTGGCGGCAATAGGCAGGCAGAA
>LOEQ01002165.1:231986-243553 GCA_001685075.1 Bramus lutescens | reverse complement strand
TGCAGAGTGAGGTTGAATATTTATTCAGGGGTTATGGAGGGGGAAGGGAGAAGGAGGGCAGAGAGAGAGGAGGAGAAAGAGACAGAGAAGGGGAAAAGTAAAAAAAGAGAAGAGAGAGATGCACGCAGGCCAAGAGAGAAGACAGTGAGAAATCAAGATGGCCAGAGCAGGGCAGGGGTCGACAGGAGTGGGCGTGGCTTGTCTCTTAAAGAGACGAAAACCATAACACTACCAATCCAAGAACATGGGAGATCTTTCCATTTTTTGATATCTTTTTCATTTTTTTTCTTCAAAGACTTAAAGATCTTGTCAGACAGGTCTTTCACCTGTTTGGTTAGAGTTACCTCAAGATATTTTATATTATTTGTGGCTATTGTGAATGGTGATGTTTCTCTGATTTCTTTCTCAGCCCATTTATCATCTGTGTATAGGAGAGCTACTTTTTTATTTTTTATTTTTTTTAGTTAATCTTGTATCCTGCCACATTACTTAAGGTGTTTATCAGCTGTAGGAGTTCTCTGGTAGAATTTTGGGGATCACTTATGTAAACTATCATATCATCTGCAAATAGTGAAAGTTTGACTTCTTCTTTTCCAATTTGTATCCCTTAATTTCCATTTATCGTCTTATTGCTCTAGTTAGAACTTTGAGTACTATATTGAATAGGTATGGAGTGGACAATTTTGTCTTGCTCCTGATTTTAGTGGAATCACTTTGAGTTTCTCTCCATTTAGTTTCATGCTAGCTGTTGTCTTGCTATATATTGCCTTTATTATGTTTAGGTATGGTCCTTGTATCCCTAATCTCTCCAATACCTTTATTATGAAGGAATGTTGGCTTTTGTCAAAGACTTTTTCAGCATCTAATGAGATGATCATGAGGGTTTTTTCATGTTTTTTTATGGTAGATTATATTGACAGATTTTCGTATGTTGAACAACCCCTGCATCTCTGGGATGAAGCCTAGTTGATCATGGTGGATAATTTTTTCTGTTCTCAGTTTGTGTTTTCTTTATTGCCTGTACTTCAGTTTTCAAATCTTGCTTTCATCTGCTTGTTTTTCTTGGCTTTCTTTGATTTCTTTAAAGGATTTGTTGATTTCTTCTTTTTTTTTTTGTCTTTTTCTCCATTTCTTCAAGGGAATTTTTCATTTCCTCTTTAAGGGCCTCTATCATCTTCCTATAGTTACTTTTTAATATCGTTTCCTTCTGCTTTATCTGTGTTGGGAAGTTCATGTCTTTATGATTTAGGACCACTAGTTCCTTTTGTTCTTTATGTTGTTGAATGTATTCTTACACTGTTATCTGTTCATCCCTTTGTCCAGGTGCAGGTGGGCCTGTGGCTTAGGTGGTCACAGGTGCGGCTCTGGGGGGCTCCTCTCCAGGGATCACAGATGCAGTAGGGGATGGTTGTGGGTTTGGGGGGGCTGCTCTGGAGCTTTAGTGGGTGGGGATGGGCAAGCAGGTGGGCTGCAGGATGTGCCTTAGGGGGCTAGTGCCAAGAGACCAGGGCCCAGACACTCACCTCTCCAGGGGCATCAGGGCCAAGGCTCCAGTGAACACAGATGCAGTGGGGGATGGTCGCAGGAGTGGGAAGGCTGCTCCAGGGTTTCTGGGGCTCTCTAGGTGCAGTCAGGGACAAGGCTCCAATGGTTGCAGATGCTGACTTATAAATTCTAAAACATTCAGTCATATAAAATATGCCAGACTGAGGAGACTGCTCTAACTCTATAAATGTTAAACATGAGGCCAAATGCTTTACTCAAACAATGATTGCTCTGTTCCTAAACACTTAACTGACAGTAACTAACCTTTTGTCAGCTGGCACATGCTAGGCCATATGTTAAGCACTGTCTTTGTGTTACCAAATCCTCCTGAGAGCCCTGTGTCAGTAGACCACTTGACATGAATTAACTGAACCTTGAGCATCTGTGTACTTTGTCCCAGGTTGTACAGCCATCAAGTCCTAGATCTAGGATCTGACCCTGGGAAAACTGCCTTTGAGCCAGGGCCTTGGAGAAAGATGACCTCAGCGGTCCCCTGAGAGGAGAACTACAACCCATGAGAGGAGACATGTGAGGTCATGGTGTTGGGGGGAAAACGTTGCCAGGTAAGGCCTACACTTTGCTTTTGCCCCGCAGTGTGACCCGAGATTTGCTCTCACCCCCAAAGAACACTGTCCAGGTCCTAACCTGAAGTGGCTCAAAAGGACGGCTAAGGGACACCTTGTGCCATCCTTCCTTTCCTCCTCATCTCTGTGGGCAGGCAGGAAAAGCATCCCATTGTTGCTGCTCTTGAACACTTAATCATGTCAGTCCTTTCAATTGGGAAAAGGACCGATGCCACTCTGTCCTCCTTCCGGCCTCTCAGCTCCCTCCCTCTCCTTCCTTCCTTCCTGTAAATACCAGCTGAGCTAGCACTCTGCAGACTTCACTACAGGCAGGGAGCTTACTAGCTAGTGAGGGGACAGCAAATAATACAAAACCGACAACCGTGCAATGAAGGAGGGAGAGAGTGCTTGGGGTGTGCTTTTCAGGGGAATTTGGCTGGGCTGTAGAAGTCACAGAAGAAGTGGACTAGAATATGGCACAGGAACGGTGTTCTGGGTGTTGAGTTAGAGTTAACTGGGCACAACTTGGGGGATCCTCTCAGGCTAAGCTCGGAGATTGAAGCGGAGGTTTGGAGATTGAAGATTCTGAGAGGAGTCAGATTGAATAGTTACCATGGAAATGTAGTGAACCATGAACCCAAAGAGCTTCCACTTCCCTTTCAGAAAACATCTGGGATACCCCTGACCAAAGAGTAGAAGGCAGATGTTGAAAGCCAGTCAAGGACGGTGGCCTTATCCTGATGACAGTGGGATCTATGGGAGTACTTGAAGATGGAAGAGGATAGGCATAATGTGGCCCAGTTTCACAAGAAACATTCAAGAACCTGGTACGCACTTTTATAGGAAGGATATCCCAGGTAAGATCCCTCAAAAATTCCTGCAAAGAAACCCTGCCACAATTCATTGTAGGAATGGCCACTACATGTTTTCTTGTGTGTGAAAGTGGTCTCAATCATCTTCTGCCTGACCTACCAAATCTGTAAGTCAGATTCATTTGGAAAGACAATTTCAAGCAAGGAAAAGAACACTTTTGCCTGACAACAGAGCAGAAAAGAATGGGAGGAAAGTTGGAAGTGATTAGACCAGTTACAGAAGTCAGTAAGAATTTAGGGGCGTCATGGCCATTGCAGTACATTGAGCTCCATAGAGACAGCACCTGGGCAAGTGAGAGCCGGACGGACACTGGGCGACGCTGTGCCTCGTGGACGAAAATCAACTACACATGGGCAAAGGAGGTCCTAAGAAGCCGAGAGGCAAAACGTTCTCGTATGCATTCTGTGTGCAAACTTGGAGGAACACAAGAAGCAGCACCCGGATGCTTCTGTCAACTTCTCAGAGTTCTCCAAGAAGTGCTCAGAAATATGGAAGACCATGTCTGCTAAAGAAAAGGGGAAATCTGAAGACATGGCCAAGGCTGACAAGGCTTGTTATGAAAGAGACATGAAAACCTACATCCCCTCCAAAGGGGAGACCAAAAAGAAGTTCAAGGACCCCAATGCACCCAAGAGGCCTCCTTCAGCCTTCTTCTTGTTCTGTTCTGAGTATCACCCCAAAATCATAGGACAGCACCCTGGCTTATCGATTGGTGATGTTGCAAAGAAACTGGGAGAGATGTGGAGCAACACTGCTGCAGATGACAAGCAGCCCTACGGAAAGAAGGCTGCCAAGCTGAAGGAGAAGTACGAAAAGGATATTGCTGCTTACAGAGCTAAAGGAAACCCGATGCAGTGAAAAGGGGGGTGGTCAAGGCGGAAAAGAGCAAGAAAAAGAAGAGGAAGATGAGGAAGACAAAGATGAGGAAGAAGATGACGAAGATGATGAATAAGTTGGTTCTAGCACAGTTTTTTCTTGCCTATAAAGCATTTAACCCCCCTGTACACAACTCACTCCTTTTAAAGAAAATTGGAATGTAAGGTTGTGTAAGATTTGTTTTTAAACTGTACAGTGTCTTTTTTTGTATAGTTAACACACTACCAAATGTGTCTTTAGATAGCCCTGTCCTGGTGGTATTTTCGATAGCCAATAACCTTGCCTGGTACAGGCTGGGGGTTGTAAATTGGCACATATATTTAAAGCAGGTTCTTGTTGATGCACAGCACAAATTAGTTATATATGGGGATGGTAGGGTTTTTTTCCATTTTGTTTTTTTTTTTTCATCTTCGGTTGTCTCTGATGCAGCTTATATGAAGATAATTGTTGTTCTGTTAACTGAATACCAGTCTGTAATTGCAACAAAAAAATGCAGCTTTTTTTTTACATTCTGAATGCTTCTATGTAAATACAATTTTTTTATTAAAAAAAAAAAGAATTTAGGGGCAAGATGTAATGGCCCAGCCCAAACTGTCCTAGCTTCAGGGCATGGACAGAAGTGAACCTGCTTAGAGAGCAGTTGAAGAAATACACAAAAGCAAGTTAAGCCCTTGTCTGTTTAAAGAGGATTTGATTAGAGGTGTCTGAGAAAGGGGAAAATCAAGTTGACTCTAAAAGTCTCAAAACTCAAGGATAATTTCTGTTTCTGAACAGTAATGAGAGAGTCCACAGCCTTAAATGAAAGATAAGAAGTTTGGAACTGGGCTAGTGCCATAATTAAAGTGCAAAGCAGAAAGAATTTAGTGCTATTGTTAGACTTGAGATGTATTATTAGAAGCAGTTTTTCATCCCCACTAAGAAAGAGGAAAAATCAATCCTGTTCCCCCCTGCTGTTCCTTGAAGTGTCCTGTGGTTCCCAGGGTGAGGGGAAACCACATCACCTTTATCTCCATCCATAAAAGAATCTCCAACTGAAGGTGACAAACTTGGCCAGTTTGCCCAGAATTTGATTTTTACTGTTGAGGGTCTTACTCCCAGACATTGTCTCAGCCCAGAGCACCCTAGAAAGCTGGGCACCTCACACCCAGGGCTCTCCTCAGGGAAGACTGGTTTCTGTTCCTATCTCTAGCCACAGAAACGATCAGCAACTGCAAAGGGGCAGCTTCTCTTGTTGATAACCAAACTGAGGAATAAGCTTGAAGCCTGACGTTACTTGGTGTTCTGCGCGGTCTTGTCAAGGGAAGGAAAGGATTCATGAAAAGGGGAACATGATCCATATTTGTCAGAGGGTCCTCAGAACTCGGATGAAAGAGCTACAAAGGTGTCGCCAAGAACGGGTTCCTGGAGGTGGGATGTCCTATTATCATTTCTGTTGCTGTGAAAAATCACCCTGACAAAAAATATTTCAGGGGAGGAAGGGTGGAGTTGGCTTAAAATTCCAAGTCACAGTCCATCATTTTGGGGAAATCAAGGCAGGGCAGGAAATGGTCCCATCACATCCACAGTCAAGAGCTAAGAGAATGAACAGACTTGCTTACTTGCTTGATGCTGCTCAGCTAGCCCAAGCTACACAGTCATACAGCACAGGGTACCAAACCAGGACATGAACTTCACACAACGGGCTAGGACTTCGCACTTTAATAATCAAGGACACCTCTTCTCCATCCCACAGCATGCCCACGGGCCAATCTCAGGTAGATAAGTGCTCATGGAGACTCTCTTCGGCCTGGTGATTGTGGGTTGTGTCAGTTTAAAACTGGCAGCATATGGGGGGGGTACAGTTCAGACAGAAGTAGGACCTCTGTGGATGAAGGGATGAAGGAAAGTTGATCAGAGTAAACTGGCTGGTCTTTTTAAAAGGCTTAATTCTTGATAAGAGAGGCTAAGGAGGAAGTTGGGGAGCTGAAGGTAGGATGCTAGTGGGGATTTTGTTGCATTTTCTAAGCATGCAGGAAGTGGTGAATGTGTGTACGTAGAGAAGCTGGGCCTGCAGGACCAGGTTCCACTGCATCAGCACAGTTTTGCTTTATTTTGTTTTGTCTGCTGTATTCTGGGGTGGGTGGGTGAAATATATGGGCATGTTCTTGTATGTGCAGGTACAGGTATGTGTGCACACATGTAAAGGCCAGAGGTCCTCCACTTTTGTGCTGGGGAGGGGGCATAGGTACCACCCTGGGACTGTAGAAGTCAGAGAACAAGGTGTAGGGGCCAGTTCTCTCCTTCCACAGTGTGAGTTCAGGAGGCTGAACTCAGGGCCACCTGCTGAGCATCTCCATCGCTGGCCCACTACCTTGTTTTTTGAGATAAGGTCTTTTACAGTCCTGAAGCGGACCAAGCTGTCTAGGCTAACTGCCCAGTGGGCCACAGGGAAGCACGCCGTCCACTGAACTTCTCTATTATTATTGTGGCCACAGAAGAGAGGATTCTGTCAGCAAGTAGCTGTCAGGGAAGGAAGGACCATGGGCCAGGTTAGCCGACAGGCCTCCTTTTTCTTCCCTAAAATGGAAGGCTTTGTCCTCCCTTGAGCGCAGTGGGGAACAAGAGAGGGTGAGAGGCGAGAGACTGGTCAAGATCTGAGGGCGGGCACTTTGTGGGAACTGGGAAGAGATGCTGACTACGATAATGGAGAAGGTGTGGGAGGGGGCTCTCGTGTGCGTGTGTGTGCGTGCGTGTGTGCGTGCGTGTGTGTGTGTGTGTGTATAAGGACCATTAGTGCACAGAAGCAGAGAGCGGAGGCTGGAATGTTTGACGTTTTGTCAGTGGGGGATGGAAGGAAACGTGTTGTTATATTCTTGCTTAAAAACAAAAAAAAACAACCCTTTCAACACACTACAAAGTTAGCAAAGTAGAACTGGACCCCTCCCTGCATTTCCTCCTGTCCCTAACTCAGCTCACCCCATCCCTTCTTTTACACCGGTCAGCCCCAACACTTACTCATTCCGCCTTCTCTCCGGCATCCTGTCCCAATTTCCTTGAACTACATAGGGTTTTCAACGTGGGAGGTTTTATTTTTTACTCTGGTAACTCCTCCAAGCAACCGCCAAAGGGAATTCTATTTGCCCCAAAGCCTCCCATATTCCCCAGAGAGAATCCGTTTCTTGTCTTGTTTCCTATTGAACTAGAATGACCCAACATTTTTTTTTCCTTTTTCTTTTCTTTTTGATTTTTCGAGACAGCGTTTCTCTGCATAACAGTGCCTAGATATCCTGGAACTGGATCTGTAGAAGAGGCTTGCCTCTAACTCACAGAGAAACCCCTGCTTCTACCCCCTGAGTGTTAGTATTAAAGGTGTCTACCTCCACACTGAACAACCCAGCATTTTCTTTATCCCTCTTGGGAGAAAGTGCCTCGCTCTGCATTGGCAAGCCCAGGGGCACAAAAGATTGATTCAGTGTGATCAATTACGGATTCCCTCCCCACATTTAAGATTGGGCTAGAGGTGCACGCTGGCGGCACCAGGTGCAGGACTCTCTAGATTTGGGTCCAGAGCTAGCTGATGCTTTCTCAGCCTTGCCTGAGTCCAGAGCGGGGACAGGGACAAAGAGCAGACATCTCGACAAGAGAACAAGGTGAGAGTGAAGGATGTGAGAAACAATCCTGCCCAGTGAGGGTTCTGTGCAAGACCCAAAGGAACATCACGCAGCTGAGTCCTGGAGATCTTCCAGCACCGTCACCATGACTTAGGCGGCAGTGGAGTTAGCCCTAGGCAGTTTGTGTTCTCTGCTCCTGGACTAGAAGGCTCTGTTCCCACAGTTTCTCCAGTGGCCTCTGCTGGAGCAGCGGCTGCCTTATCGTTAGTTGTGTGGGTGTCTGCGTCTGCCTGGGCCTGCATCCCTGAGGGCAGGGACTCTGCTCTACTCGTTCCTTACAGGTATATGTTGAATCCTCAAAAAATTACTGTTGGATTTTTTTAATCTTCATAGTTCACAAAATGATTCAGTGTATCATTTCTTAGCTATTCTAAACTTCTCTCTGCTTTTCCCTCAATTTTGCTATTGTATTGTTTTTCTGAGTTTGTGACAAATACCAGATATAAGAAATTTAAAAGGAGGATTAATCTTAACTTATAGCTTCAGAGGTATCGATCCATCATGTCAGGGAGGGCTCGGCACATCAGAGACAAGTTCATATCCCAAACAAGAATCAGAAGATTGAGGGGGGGTTCAAAACAAGGTTTCTCTGTACAGTTCTGCCTGTCCTGGAACTCTGTAGACCAGGTTGGCCTTGAACTCAGAGATCCACCTGCTTCTGCCTCCCGGTGCTGGGATTAAAGGCGTGCTCCACTACCAACTAGGCAGGAGAATAATTTAGAAAGAGGCCAGGACCTATCTACTGACCCACTTCCTCCAACCAGGTCTTACCTCCTGCTTTTCACTACTTTCCAATAATGTCATCATCTTATGAATCCACAAAGGGATGAAGCCTCAGAACCTAAACCATTTCTGGAAATGTCCTCACAGACCCTCTTAGAGGCACACTTCAGGCACTCTCTAGGTGTTTCTCAATCAATCTAGTTGACAAGATTTGCATTATTTTACATAACTTTCATTAAATTGACCCTCATATGGTTCCAACCCTCCCCCACCCACCCCTGCTGCTGCCAGAATTCATAGGCTTTGAGTCTCTCCTATTTGGAGTTCAACATAAAGGATTCAGAGTACTGTGACATTAGAAAGCCCTGCTTCTCTCGGTTGGTGAAGCTGTGTCTTCTAATGGTCTTTACCTCAAAATGGATACTTCCCAGGAAAGCTGCTGGGGCAGCTTCCTTCCTTTATTTTTTCTTTTATTGGAAATAGATTTTCTCATATTCTGTATCTTGATTATAGTTTCTTCTCCCTCTTCTCCTCCCAGTCCCTCCCTGCTTCACCTCCCTTCTGGATCCACTCCCTTTCTGTCTCCCATTAGAAAAGAACAGGCTCCTAGGAGACAGCAATCAAACATGACAAGATAAAATATAGAAGATAAAGCAAAACCATCATATTGAAGTTGGACACAGTCACCAACATGAGGGAAAGAGCCTCTAGAGCAGGCACAAAAGTCAGAGATGCGCTCATTCTCACACTAAGGAGTCCCATAAAAATGCTAAGCTAAATGCTATATTACATATGCAGAGGACCTGGTGCTGACCTGTGCAGGCCCTGTGCTTGCTGCTTCAGTCTCTGTGAGCTCAAATGCACTTTGCTTAGTTGATTCAGAGGGCCTTGTTTTCCTGGTGTCCTCCATCAAATCTGGCTCGTATTCCCTGAGCTCTGAGGGTATTTGATGGAGAGTCGTCCTATTTAAACTCTCTCCCCATGTAATGTCTGGCTGTGAGTTCCTGCATCTTACCTCATCTGCTGCCAGAGGAGGTTTCTATGATGATGACTAAAAAAGGCACTGATCTATGAGTATAACAGAATATCATTAGAAATCATTTTAATTGATACTTTTTTTTTTAATAAAAAGACCAGTAGGGTTTGGTTTTACCCTAGGTCTCTAGGCTATCTAGTCTCTGGCTCTTGGGTAAGGGTTCCTTTTCATGGAGTGAACTTTACGTCAAATCAGACATTGATTGTTTACTCCCACAAGTTCTATGCCAACACTGGGCACCTTAACTTCAATGATGTCATCTGAGGCACATCAGTGGGTCATTAGTGCATCTCCTTCACATCCATTCAGAATCTCAGATTTTCAGAGTCAAGGACAGTGATCCTCAGACTTCTGATCAATTATAAACCAGCATTATTATTAAGATGAGGGCTGCTGTATTTATATTCTCCTAAGAATAGCACCAAGCTTCTATTAACATAGCAGTATTTCATAAGATAAAGGGCATACCACACCCAAATTGTGAGCACTACCAACTAAATATCTTATACATTTGACTATAAAATCATGCTTATTTATAAACTTAAAGATACATATTTTAAAACAATAAAGCATCGAACATTGTGGCTGACACGTCGATGCATTGTTGTGTTAGTTATTTCTATGGCCACTCTGGCAAAACTCCTGACAAGGGAAGATTTTTGCCACTGTTTGAGTGTCACCATCCAACACGGTGGAGAGGGCATGGCTGGGAATGCAAAGTGGCTCAGTTCCTGATACCAGCAGTGAGTGACAGTGGTGTTATGGTGACTGACTGGCAGGAAGCACAGACACTAGACAGAAATCAGGGTCCTACTCCAGTGACCTATTTCCATAAGCCAAGCCAATCTCCTAAAAACTCCTTCAGAATAATAGTCCACAAACCTGGTGATCCAGTATTCAAGACATGATTCTATGGCGGTCATTTCAGATTCAGACCATCACATCTGTATTGTTGTAATTAGTGTTTAGTAAATGTTTGCCTTTTTTTCCCTGATTTTTTTCCCTCCTCTTTCCTCAAGGTTTCCTGATTTCCTTAGTAGACTGCAGTGTGCCCTTTAAGGACAAGTTAGTGGAGAATTGAATGACTAATAGACTGAGAAGATACAGGGTTCCAAGAGGTATCCTACGGATTAAGGAAGATGTGCAAATGTAGTTAGATTGAAGACTCATTTCCATGGGGCTCACCAACCTTGCGAGTACTGGGCGTAGGATCATTCCAGAGCCACAATAGATCAAGAGAGTTGTTTGGCTTTGGTTCTATGCATGTGTGCATGCTGTAGAGATGAATACTTTACATTGGTATGAATCTCGGTCTACTGATACAAAGTTAAGGTCAATCTTGTTATATGTATATTTCTGCTCTTGATTAAGGTATTGTGATTGCACAGTTTATTTAAAAATGTAATGAATAATTAATAAATATAAGTTAATAGATAGTCATCTGTAATAGTCAAACTTTTAGACATGTTAGGTTTTCTAGATATATAGAGATATATTTCAGTTAGATAAGTATTCTTCAGATTGTTCAAAGGCTACAGAATATGGCATTTAAAATGTTTGAATAACTTAGGACTTTTCATGGCATGAGACACACCTGCTCCTGGCAGCACCAATCTACTTCAAGAGTATGATGGGCATTGAAGAGAATCCTTATGAAGTTTATTAGCCATTTGGGCAAGAAACTGCTTTTGCCTGGACTGCTTGACTGGACATGCAGGACCCAGAGAAAAATGACGGCTAAAGTTTTCTAAAGAAGGTGAGATGATGGTCCTTCAGGGTTCCTGCTTCATGAAAGAGTCTGCAAGACATTCTGCAGGACACAGAAGAAAGTGACTAACAAACTGCCAATATAGGTGGAACTGTCTTAGAAATTTCCTGCTTCGTGGAAAAGTTTGCTGGACACTATGGGCCTGTAGACTGAAGATGGATGCTCCAACAATACAGAACAACGTTGGGTGACTATCCAGGCAGCGCGATGTCTCTGTCATTTCTAGAGTTTTGGAAGTTTACTTAGGTAATATTATATTCTTCTGGGGTCTTTGATGGAGTTGAAGAACAGTTATAGTTTTACTTAGTTATGATAAAAGATAGATATAAATATTGTAACTAATTCTTGCTTGATACCTGTTTTGTTATATGTAATTTTTCTGTGTTAATGTTAAAACCTTTTTATTTAAACAGAAAAGGGGAAATGGTGTGGGAAGCCCTTCTGTATATGTGTTGCTTTTATTGGTTAATGAGTAAAGAAGCTGCTTTCGGCAAATGGCTTAACAGAATATAGCCAGGCTGGAAGATATATAT
>LOEQ01002165.1:151438-177931 GCA_001685075.1 Bramus lutescens | reverse complement strand
GGGGGGTTCTGGGGATTGAACTCAGGTCATCATCTTTACAAAGTGAACAGTATGATTGAACTCACTTCCAACCTCTTTAATATATATAGAGATATAAATTATAATATGTAACTAAACATGTATGTTAACCACATTTAGATGTCTTTAAGGCATACACATACATATAAATAAGAATCAGTCCTTAGAAATTTGGAATTTTATTCTAATTATTTTCATAGCAATAAAATAAAAACTTAGAATGTGTTTTTGTAGACTTTTTACTTTTTCAACTTTATCTGGTTTAATCCAATATAAATTGAGTAAATTAAAAACCTAGGGTTTATCTGAAATAGCTCTGTGAGTTAGGTATCTTAAGACAAAATTAACATATTGGAAGGATTGTCCATGTATAAGATCTTGCTACCTGCATAAGTCCTGGTCTCGGGCCTCCATCTTTGGAGGCCCCGCCCCTGTGCCCGCCAAACCGTGACCCCTCCCCTGAAGAGGGCCAAGGCGGCCTGCCAAAACTAGACGGCTCCCCAGTTCCCGCCAAGAGCGCAGGAATCCCATTAAAACCTGGATATTCTTTAATTCGGCTTCCCATTTTTGGCGTTGGCAGAGAGCTCGTGTTAGGAAATATTCCGAACACATATGACAGGTTTTCCCCTCCCTTTCCAAGCCTCATATTCCGCCCTTTCCTTTGTTATGTGAAGCCCTCTAGTATAGTGTCAATGCAGTAGTAGAAATGTTTTGTTAATCAGGCAGGAAGCATTAATTCTCTCATCTTTGGATTTGTGTGGTTTCTCATAATCAAGTTTAGGAAATTCTCTTGTATTTCTAGCTGTCTGAGGGTTCTTATGAATGGGTGTTGGACTAAATGGGTTTTCTTTTGTATTTGTTAAAATATTTATGGCTGTAGAAAACTAATTGATTCCTGAGTGGTTATTAACCTCTAATTACTACAGTGAAGCCCATTTACAATTATTATACTTTGTTACATTACTGGAATGAATTTAATTTTTCATCCATATTTGAATATTACAGACACTGCTGTATAGCTTTGTTTTTTTGATTTTTCCTTATCTGTGTTTGGGATCAGTGTAACATTAACACTTGATTAGGTAAGCATGTTCATGAAGAACTACCAGTAGCTAGTTCATTTGTACATTGGTAGCCAGGAGTTCATGGCTTGCTGCCTCTACATGCTTTGAACCCAGCTTATGTTGCAAGAGACCCTGTCTCAAAAAATAAACAAATCTCTAATAGTTTACAAAACCTATAAACACAAAAACTAAAGTTTCTAATAATGTCCATCTTTCCAACTACCAGTCACCAATTAGGAAAAGTGAGTTTCTAACTAAGCAGAATTTATATATTTAAGCCCTAAAAACAGAAATAGATATCCTTGGATATTAGCAGGAATTTTAGGAACAAATCCTTAAAAAGCATGGCTGAGAGATGTCTAAAGAATACTGCATCTCATTCATCAGATAAGTCTAGTAAAACATATCTGTACTCTCTTCCTTTACATCCTTATAGAAAATTCAGCAGTGTGTTGTTTAAGAAATAATAAGGAAGAAAGTCTGTACACTGTCAGTACATATGAAATGTTTTTCTTAATATCTCCTTTCTCCCTCCCTTTTTTTCCTCCTTTTTTTCTTTTTTCTCTTTTCTTTCTAGGATTTATCTGTGTAGCCCTGACTGTCTTGGAACTCATTATGTAGACCAGGTTGGCCTCAAACTCTACCTGCCTCTGCCTTCCAAGAGCTGTGATTATGTGTATACCATCACACCCAGCTTTAAATTTCCTTAAAGATTTTATGTTATGATGTGTATGGGTGTTTTGCCTACACCTAGGTCTGTGTAACACATCTGTACATTGTCTGTGGAAGACAGAAGGGGGCATCATGTCTCCTGGAACTGGAGTTTCCACCATAGAGTGCTAGGGGTTGTTGAACCCTGGTTCTCTGGGATAACACCCAGAGCTCTTAAGTGCTGAGCCTCCTCTCCAGACCCTTAATATTTTTGATGCATTGTTGCTTGAAAATAGAAGTTCAGTTCTATACCATAAAAAGTAGAGTTCCAAAGCCCATCTATCGACATAGATGATTCCCACTGAATTTGAGAAAATAAATATTCAGGATTATATTCACAGTATATGATTGTATTCACCATATCTCAGTTTTGACACAATTCCCAATTTTGTATTAAAGTATAGGCAAATGCAAATTCTAACAGTAATTCTAGAGAATATGATTAGGAGCATTTTTTGTTGTTGTTGTTGTTTATTCCAAATGTTTTACCATAAGTGTGGTTACTTAAAAAAGACATTGATTACATTGTGTTATTTATTATTTGGCAATTTTATGAAAGTATATATTTGATATTTGGTGTATGTTTTGATCATATTCAATCAAAATTCTCTCTCCCACTTCCCCCAGGACTAGTGTCTCCCATACTTCCTGTCCTCTCCCACTTTCATATCTTCTTCTTTGATATACTTTTATTCTTTGAGAATTTCATACATGTATACCAGGTATTTTGATCATGTTCTCTCCCCACTTTCTTCTCCAATTTTCTCAGACCCTCCCTGGCACATCCTCTCTCCCAACTTCATGTCCTCTTAATAACTCACTGAGTCCAGTTACTGCTTATCATAAGTGCATTGGTGTGGGCTTTTCCACTAGAGCATGGGCAGACTACTAGTGATGGCCACACACCCCAAGAAAAATAACTCTCTCCCTCCACAGCCAATAGCTCCTCACCCAGACCACCCCACAACATGTTCCTCTCTAACTTCATTATCATCTTCTGTCCCACCTCCTCCCTTTAAAGGTAATCTACTGGTCCAGCTGGTGTTGCTTGCATGCACATGGGTATGAGGAGCATAGGCAACTTTCAAGTTATCATAATCTGGAAGTGTGCTAATGTATAGTTACAGTAGTGGTGTTAACTCACTTACTGTAAATACAGTCACCATGTTTCAAAAACCGACTGGCGGCTATGTTCTCTTACTGTTCTCTTAATGTTTTCTTTTTTAACCCTTTATCAAAGGTTGAATTAATAAAAGGGAATTTACAGAGTGTGGGACTTACACTTCGTCTTGTTCAGTCAACTGATGGGTATGCTGGGCATGTCATAATTGAAACCGTGGCCCCAAACTCACCTGCTGCAATTGCAGATCTTCAGCGAGGAGATCGGCTCATTGCAATTGGAGGTAATTACACACTGTGAAGTATGACTTAGTGTTTACAGAGAAACTACAAAGGAGGTCGGAGGGCTTTTCTCTCTTCTCCCTATATTTGAAACAAGCACTTGCTAGTTTTATAGCAGAAAATCATCATTATAAACAGAATTGTAAAATATACCTTAATGTACTTGTAAAATGTTTGCTAGGTTAGTCCTAATCTCCAAGTCTTTTACATAATTTATCTTGAAACCACTTTACTAGAATTTCTCTAATTTGCTCTCCCTTCTCACCTTCTCCTCTGTGCTTATTATTGGATCTAAAATCAAGAGCAAGTTATCCCTTCTTGTACATCTGTCACTACTGTGACTCTAAATATGCTGATATTAGCAGCACTCACATCTTGTTGTAGGACTAGAAAATTAGTAGGAGAGAGACTGATATACCTTGCTTAAGAGGAAGGGTGCATCCAATACTATTCTGAGGCTCAAATGCCAGTGGTTTGTTAGTATGCTGTTATTCAGAATCCATCCCAAATCTGTGGTAAATATGTAACCTGCATACTGCATCAGCTGGATTGTTGTAAATAATAAAAATAAAAATCGAGGCAAGTTATTTGCCTGAGTGTATATACCTAACAGTAGAACTCATCTGTGCACAGCAGCACAGAATAATCCAGGCCTTTTCAGACTTCATAGTACCTGGCCCACATATTGTAGGCTTTGAACACATAAAACTGGATATAATTATTCTTTTAAGAATATTGTGTTCTTTCAGGCTAAGACAATAAAGTAGAGCAGGTCCCAGTAAAAAAGTAGTTATCCTAGGTTATATTAGAGAAACTCTGCTTTGATTCAAATCCATCTTGACATTGAGATAATGAAAACAATTTAGTTACATACCTGGAGGTCAGTGAAGTAAGCATTTTCATGTGGAAATCCTGTGATTGTGGCATGCACAGTACCCTTCGTACCACAGTCACCAAGCACTAGTATTTAGAAGTCATTCTGATTCAGAAAACTTGGTGTAGAGTCTAAGAATCTGCATTTCTCTCTACTTTTTGATTATTTGGTTTGTGTTTTGCTTTTTTGTTTGGTTTGTTTGTTTTTCAAGATGTGTTTTCTCTGTGTAGCCCTGGCTGTCCTGGAGCTTGCTCTGTACACCAGGCTGACTTTGAACTCAGAGATACCCCTTCTGCCTCCCAAGTACTGGTGTAAAGGCATGCACCACCACCACCCGCAGGAATCTGCATTTCTAACAAGCTTACCAGGTTGTTTTAGTGCTCCTGGCTCATAGACACTTAGGACACAGAGTAGACTTCATCCATTTCATAGCTGTCTATATAAATATGAAAAGTTTGTCTCCTTCAGCCAAAACCATGGTTCAATATAAATGTTTTTGCATTAATACATAATTCTGTTTTAGGCTTACCTACAGGTTTTATTTAATTATTTCTTTAACTTTTAAATGTGCCTTTTAAGTTCTGTTTTTAACTGCACAAGCAGCAAACACCTATTATCCAAAATAAAAAGTCCAAACCATATAAATATTTAGAAAGAAAAAGCAAAAATTACCTTTTTAAGATATCCAACATTCATAAAAGTACAAACAAATTTTATTGATTGAAAAGTCAGGTATCATACACATTTGCTGCTAAAGTTTCAAACATAACAGAAAAAACTTTATTTTTTATTTAATGTGTATGCATGTTTTATGTGCATGTAGCATCTGCAGAAGCCAATAGGAGGAGTCATCTTTCCTGGAATGAGAGGTACAGAGGTTATGAACCACAATGTGGATGTTAGGAATCAAACCCCATCCTCTGAAAGAGAAGCACTCCTAACTGCTGAAGCCATCTCTCTAGTGCCATAGAAACTGTTTTTTAGTGCCCCCCCATGTAAATAAATACATTCCTTGTCCCAACCACTGCACACAAATTCAAGTCCTACAGTATATTTTAGTAACTCTTATTTCTTTTAAAAGTCATAAACTTGTCATAAACTTTGCCCTATGTTAATTGGTATTTCTTAAATAAATTAATTATAATTCATTTGAATTTATGATAGTTTTAATAATAGGATAATGGTAGTAGTAGAAATAAGATTGGCAAAATGCTATGTTTAGGTTCAATAATAGAGTTAATTTTGCTGCTTTCTAAATTTCTGAGCATGTTTGAAATATCTTGGAACATATTTGAAATATCCTGAAAGAAAAATTCAGGTTCCAGATGAGCAAACCCTGGTATAGTGACCACCTTCACAAAGCACCCAAGATGAGATGAGGGCAAGTTTTCCTAAAGCGCAAATAAAGAAGTGAGATTGGGGTGAAACTTTGTGTACTTACTAGAGAGCACATTAGGTGACTCCTCATTTGTGCATGTGACAAGCTGCCATACTTCTGGGCCATAGAATTCCTGGATGAAAGTAGTCAAGTTATTAAGCTAATTGAGTCAGGAAGATCCCCGTGAGGAAGCTCACGGAAATTCAGAATTCCACTGGAAACCTGGCGCATGGGCATCAGAGCAGAAAAGGTCAGATGAGACATTGCAGTTCAAGGCTGTTTATGACTATAGCTGAGGCCAGTGGTCAGGAGTGGAAGATAGAACTCCAAAGGCCAAGGGTCCAGAGCTCTGAGTTGGGATTGACAGCTCAGAGAACATGGAAGTCAGCTGTCTCCAGGAACGGGTTTAGAGGGCAGTAGCAAGTTGATTTGAGTCAGGACAGGACAATGTGCATTGTAATCAACTTGTTTACCTTGAAAGCGTCTAACCTCTTCTCTTCCCTTCTTAGAGAGGTTGATCATCATGTATATGGCTAATCAACAGGATCTGTGAAAGGGTCTGTTATTTATAGTATAGTATTTTGTTTCTTCAGACATTGCTTTCTAAATTTGAATCATTTGCTTACAATTCCTGGAGTTGAGAATTTTCTTCAGTAAAATGATTGCTTTCCATCAAAGTGTGGTTTATCCCTTACTAAACCTGTTTAAATAGGGCCTCTGCTCACTTCAGCAATTCAACTGGGACATATTATTGTTGAAGCCAAGAGGGAATGGGAAGCTGCTAGGAATTAGCAGCTGCTCAGGATTTTTGTATCATCCAGAAAACAGTAGTTCCAGGCACCCTGTGCTGATTAATTCAAATTTTAAGTGAAATATTTTTTGAGTTTTCTTATTGCTCTTCCATGTATTAAATAATCATGAGGTAAAGGCAGTGTAGGTAAGTCTTATTTCAGTAATTTATTAAATAATCATGAGGTAAAGACAGTGTAGGTAAGTCTTATTTCAGTAATTTGCATGTTTTCCCCCTCTGAATCTTAACCAGGTGTGAAAATCACATCGACACTGCAGGTGTTGAAGCTTATCAAGCAGGCTGGTGACCGCGTCCTGGTGTACTACCAAAGACCTGTCGGCCAGAGTAACCAAGGGGCCGTGCTGCAAGACAGTTTGGGCCAGTTGGAAGAAAACTTTTTGTCAAGTGCCTGCCAGCCAAGTTATGAAGAAGAAGCTGCAGGGTTGCCAGTGGATACTGAAAATAGAGACCTTGATTCGGAATTTGAAGACTTGGCAAGTGATGTCAGAGTACAAACAGAGTTCAAAGAGGAGGCACAGCCCTTGAGTCCCAGTCCCAAGCGCACTCCAACAACACTTTCTATTAAACCCCTTGGCGCTATATCCCCAGTTTTAAATCGTAAATTAGTTTCAGGAATCCATCCACCACCACAAAAACTTCCATCTAAAGAAGGAAATAAACCATCAGCTCTAAAAACTTCAGAGGCCACAGAAGCAGCACCAGTGTCCAAACCCCAGGGATCCACTTTCAAACCGCCTGTGCCACCACGACCACAAGTGAGAATTGCTTTGCCTTCCACTGATACGCCAACTCAGGCAGACCCGGATGCTGTTGAAAAGCCAGAGAAGGTGCTGCTCCCTCCTCCTCCTGCAGAGAAACCTGCTGAAAAGCAAGTGAAGAGCGTGGATCATGGAGAAGATGGGGCGGCGGGTAAGCAGTCTTCAGCAAAGCAAGAAGTAGTAAAAGATGTTACTTCAGAAAGTTCTGGTCCTACTAAGGACACTTCGGATGACCATCAGATGTGGGAATCATCGGAGGTTCTTTATCGCAATAAGGTAGGAAAATGGTCAAGAACCAGAGCATCCTGTTTGCTTGACATAGAAGCCTGGCACAGGTACCTGAACATTGCACTGTGGTGCAGGGATCCTTTCAAGTTAGGAGGCCTCATCTGTTTGGGGCATGTTAGTTTAAAACTTGAAGAGGTGGCTTTAGGTTGCCTAGCTACATCAAACATGGAATACCTTTCAAAGTTCAGACTGGAAGCCCCTGCTCCTAAGGCCATGGTCACTAGAACCGCACTGCGCAATCTGAGTATGCAAAAGGGCTTCAATGACAAATTTTGTTTTGGCGACATTACTATTCATTTCAAATATTTGAAGGAAGGAGAACCAGACCACCACATAGTTCCTAACATAGAGAAAGAAAAAGAACTCCATTTGATTGAGGAAGTTTCGTCACTCCCTAAAGAGGAACATTTTGTGGGACAGATGAGTTTGTCAGAAAATAAACATAGTTTCCAGGATACTCAGTTCCAAAACCCAACTTGGTGTGATTACTGTAAGAAAAAAGTCTGGACAAAAGCTGCTTCCCAGTGTATGTTCTGTGCTTATGTTTGTCATAAAAAATGTCAAGAAAAGTGTCTAGCTGAGACACCTCTTTGTGGAGCAACTGAGAGGCGAGTAGACCGGACCCTGAAAAACCTCAGGTTGGAGGGACAGGAACCACTCATGGGCCTTCCCCCTCGTGTGGAGATGGAAGCTAACAAGTCAGTCCATAAAACAACAGGCTTGACAAGGCACATTATTAATACTAGCTCTCGTTTACTAAATTTGCGTCAAGTCTCTAAAACTCGTGTTTCTGAACCAGGCACAGATCTTGTGGAACCATCACCAAAGCACACACCCAACACATCAGACAACGAAGGAAGTGACACCGAGGTGTGTGGTGCAAACAGTCCGTCCAAACGAGGGCACGGTGCAGGAATAAAGTTGGTGAGAAAGGAAGGTGGGCTGGATGACAGTGTTTTCATTGCAGTGAAAGAAATCGGCCGTGATCTGTATAGAGGCTTGCCAACAGAAGAAAGGATTCAGAAGCTAGAGTTGATGCTGGATAAACTGCAGAATGAGATTGATCAGGAGCTGGAACACAATAATTCCCTTGTTAGAGAAGAAAAAGAAGCAACTGATACAAGGAAAAAATCACTTCTTTCTGCTGCCTTGGCTAAATCAGGTGAAAGACTACAAGCTCTGACACTCCTGATGATCCACTACAGGGCAGGCATTGAAGATATTGAGACCTTAGAGAGCCTGTCTTTAGACCAGCACTCAAAAAAGGTGAACAAGTACACAGACGATACGGAAGAAGACCTCGATAGTGAAATAAGCCAACTGATCGACTCTCAGCCGTTCAGCAGCATCTCGGATGACTTGTTTGGCCCATCAGAGTCTGTGTAGCAGACTAAACTTTGAAGTGGTTGAGGACAGAATGCATCTGGCGTGCCACGGACATGGCCGTGTTGCAGTTCTCTCGTGGTGCGCTTTGGCCTGCTTCTACCGTTGCTTGCTTCTATAAGAATGAAAGGTGGTTTTCCAGCAGAAACATGACGAGCTCACCAAACTGCTTGTTTTGGACTGTGCTTATTCTTAATGGTTTTGGGGTTTATACTGGGAATTGGGTTTTGTTAATTTATTTTTAACCTTTTCTAATTATGTAATCTTTGTGTTTATGTATTGTGATGTCTCACTGTCATTTTTTTTCTTTCCTCCTGGTTATTGAATTAATGTTAAGTAAGATCCTGTCCAGATTCCTGAAATATTTTCATTCTCATTCATCACGGTTATAACAGCAAATTTGTTGCATGCCTAAATTGACAGCAGTAATCACTGAGGGAACAGAATTGAATCTTCTTTCTTCTATGTTTTGAGGTTTGTCAGCCGTACTTGTGTGAGGTTTTTGTTATATGGGGTTTGGGAGGATTTTTGTTTTGTTTTATTTTGTTTTGTTGTTGTTGCCAAATACAAATGAAAGCAAACCGTACAGCTTTAAAATGTTATGCTGATTTAGTTTTTTTTACATATATTGCTTGCTTCTTATGCTTCTGTGATATTTTTTAAAGCTTTTATGCAGTTTAAGTATAGTAAAATTATAGTAATTAGCTAGAAGAAGTTGCATTGAATAGAGGATAAATGCAAAATCTAGTTGGTGAAGAATTTTGTAGAGAGGATAACAAAATTTTATTACTGAAGAACAGTTACCAGCAGGATTTTGAAATATCTTTCAAATGTTGATGCTTTCCTTTTAAATGGAAGTTAATGAACATTCATGATTTTTCATCTTTGGTTCTCCCATAGGAAATAAAGCATGTATAAGGATATTTAAAATTTCACAGGACTTGTTCGGAAAATGGCTGCATTGATAACTGGCTTCGTTTGAAAAAATTTTTAATGTAGGGCTATGCTGTGGAGGGCAACTATACAGAATATGTTTACTACATACATCCTTTGGTGTCTGTGGCCTTAGAGGAATGTCGGTCATTCTGAATTCTTTAATGATTCAGACCATCATCATTCATTGTAAAGAAAAATAAAAATAGACAGTATGCATAGGATTTGGGACTAGCTCTCTAAAAATGAAGGCCTGCTGTGGTACTGGGTTCATCTAATGGATGCTAATAACACACAACTGAGAGAAATATGGGAGCTTGACCCCTATTGACATATCTTTAAAAGTCTGAGCCTGTTATACCTATAGAATAGAAAAAGCGTTTTTCCCTTTTACAATAACACTATGATAACACATAAACCAACTTAATTTAAAACTATGGAACAGCTCTTTGGCTGCAGGGAAATTTGTAGTATGATACAGTGAAGAGAATGGTCCAGTCTGTAGCTCAAACTCCAACAGGAGTTTAAGGCCCAGCTCTTGAGTGAGCGCTGCAGCCAGGCAGGTCACAGAGGGTCACACAGCTTCTCTATCTCTGAAGGTCCTTACTCCACCTCACGGGGCTGTTGGGAGCCAAACAGGAGCATAGCTGCAAAAGCGTGAGCAGAAAAGGTACTTATATGAGGAAAGCGCTGTGGGGTGGGAGGTTATTCCAGCCTTAAATTCAATAGCTGACTCTTGTTATCAAGTGAACACTAGGACACAGACTTTCCTATTGTGTGATCCCCACCCCACCCCTGCTTTCCACAACAAATCCCAGAAGCTAAAGTGTTGCTCCACATCTTATGCTTGAAGCAATCTGCCTGATGTGTAGCCATGTTTCATCTCGTAAACAATAACTTGCCATTGCTACCCCAAGGTGATGCGTCTGTAAGTGGCTGGTATGTACACAGATAAGACATGGAAGTTTTAGCGATGCCCAAGCATGCTCCTGCACTGACTTATTTGAAAGAGCTCTAGAAGTAACGCAAAGCTTTAGTTCTAAGAATCCTCTCATGCTTCAAAGTATTTATCCCTGTAGAGCCACGATCATGGAAAGCTCGACAGTGCTGCTGATGATGTTTGTAAAACAGACCTTTAATGTCGTGCGATATTTTTCTATGAGGAGAGACAGTAGAGGCATCACAGTTGTACTTTAGAGCAGGGAAGGAGGGGAAACTCCAAAAACCCTAGACCATAGTAAGGGATAAGGCTTCAGTTTAAAAGGTTGTATTATATTACATTACTCATGTAATCTTGCTGCCATGCTGTTATCAATAGCTAAAATAATAATAAAGACTACCACGGAAAATAAGAATATCTTCATTTGGTGACATCTGAAAACAAGGTGATTGGTTCATCTGTGGCATTATACCGGATGTAATTGGCCATGCAGACAAGCTAACAAGCCATTTTTACTAAACAAATTTGCAAAAGCATTCAAACTTTTACTGTTGCTTCCTTACCTTTTGAAACAGGTGTATGGATTTTTTTTCTAATGCTATAATATGTGGTAATAAGCATAGTGAGACCTGTCTCAGGAAAGAAAGATTGGACTATTTAAAGTATGTTCTCTTCATTGGTATTTAGATGAATGACTGGGTTAGACAAAATGAACAACCTCTTACTTAGTATTTTGCAATCACAATATGTTATGTTTCTTTTTTATTTATTGTTTTGGCTTTTTGAGACAGTCTTTCTCTATAGGTCTGGCTGTCCTGGAACTCATTGTATAGATCAGTCTGGCCTCGCACTCAGCAGTTATCTGCCTGCCTCTGCCTCTGGAATGCTGAGATTAAAGGTATGTATCACCACATCCAGCTGTGCTATATTTCTTAGTATCAAAGTTTATTCAACAATACTAGAACTTATTGGGCAGATACTTTATCATTCTAAGAAAAAGAACAGCCTAAAACTTTGAGAGTAAAATCTATCTAAAAAAAATTTTTTTAAAACATTTTGAATATATTTGATTGTAATAGTAAGAAAATAGAGTTTAAAATTTTAAGTTCTCTAAATACCTTCTTCCTTTTTGATTCCTGTATGTTCCTTAAGGTCTGAGTGAAACAGCATGCCACCCTAATCCTGGAAACTACCATGTCTACCCCACTCAAAATGATCCTAATTTCTAGATCTTCCAGAGCCTGTTCTGTCAAATGACGTGATATTACAGCTCTCTTCATCAATAATTAATCTGTTCACAGCAGTTAGAACAGTTTTTGGACAGCTCACTGTTTTTCCACACTGATAGGCTATAACAAGTCCTATATTTCATTTACAACAAACTGGAAAGGCAGAGGACGGTTCACCCTGGCCTGATGCCTGCAAATACAGAGAATGCTCTTTAATTAAATATCTACAGCCGAAACAATGTGCATGTATTTTATTCCAGCAGCAGTGTTGATGAAATGGTTTATGAAGGAATACAGGCAGGCACAGCACAGTGTTCGAGAAGATTTATTGAGTAACCCAGCTAAAGTGCTACTAGGACAGAGAGATACACTTAGCAGTCAAAAGAAGTTTCGTATCCATTGCTACCTCACTAAGATTTGTGAGTCTGAATTACCAAGTACAAACAAAAGCAACCTCTACTTTGTAAAAATGTTCAGTTATAAGTTCTTTTTCTGGAACATGCACAGTATTTTTAAACACCCTATTTTCAGTCTTGTGTACCCAGGATATTAGTCATATAAATGTATTTACCTTCCCCTTGGAAACAAGTTATCTTTTGCTCTCTAAAACGTTCTAAATGTTTTATTTTATCTTTTCCTTGGAGTTTAGTAACTGGCATGCCTTTGCCAGTCATCCTTGATGACCCCTCAGAAGCAGAAACGATACCAGCATCAATTATTGCGTATGGTACTGTGGGCAAGGAGAGCTACAAGCCCTTTCTAACCACAGTACTTCTGAAGCTGTCCTGACGAAGCGCAAGTCCCACCTTTTGATTTTAGTCACCTGAGAGTTCCTCTCCAGCCATCTTTCAGAGCTGCAGACCTTGTGACTATCCAACAGTTTGAGTAGGAACCTGTTTCCCTCAAACACATGACTTCAAATCACCAAGGTCCCACAGAAAGATTCATAAAGCAAAAGAAGTATTAGCCACTTTCCTAATGAATGTGTAATAGCCAATAAGGTTGAGGGGTTGTTGTCCTAAAGTTCTCTTAATGTCCAAGGTCACACAAACACAATTCAGATTAACAAAACTGACAGGTTTTTTTTTTTGACAACTGCAGAGTTGACATGTACTATTTGAGACATATTCCACACTGTTTATATTCTGGGAGGCTGTAATCTCATACAAAGCACTACAGATAAGGTTCACTAATGCTGGCACACTGAAAAGGTACATCAGTGTTGGCATGCTTAGAAAAACTATTCTACTCCGCACACAAGATGACACAGCAACACATACACATCTGTAGATGGGTTTTCTGCTCCAGAAAGGGAAAGTGCCCTGATCACCCTATTATCTTTCTTAACATAATAATGTTAGACATGAACAATTTCATTCCTTCATCCTTGTTTGAAATTCATTTCTACATTGATAGGAACAACTTTTAGGAGTCTAAATAAAAGCAATTCAAAATTAACAAATCTCTAGAAAAACACTTGGATGACCCACAAATAGATAAAGATGTGATAGTCTGATTGTTCACATAGCAGCTCGATAGCCTGTGTTTCCTTTCCCAAAACAGGAACTAGGTTTGGTAAATCATACCATGCTTAACCTTGCCCGTGTACAAAAACATACTTTATTTTCACCCAGTAAGACCATCAAGACTATATATTTCAAAGAAAGCAACATTTGAGTTCTTTTCTCTACTTTCAGAACATTTACTTTTACCCCTTGTTGGCTTTAATGATTATTGCCAATGATTTGACACAGAAAATAGAATTTATAACCATCCATTTCCAAGTAGGTGGTTATAACAGAAAACTAATGCCAGCAAAGGTTTATGAATAAGTCTGAAAGATGACTGACAATTTCTTGTCCTCTGTGCTTGAAATGACTAGCTTTTAACTCAAAAACATTGATCCTAATTACAAGTTAAATAGCAACGCATTCAGTGTTGCTATGTAACAATGCTGTCTTGCATGATTGTTTCTCAGACCTCTAGTTTCCTGTTGGAGAGTCTCAGATAATGTGTGCTTTAAACACTCATTACCAGTATTCAGAAAAAATACAAGATTTTTTTTGTCCAAGTGTTCATGAATGTAAGTTAAAAAATTATATGATTTGGATTCAAATATTTATACATTTACAATATACCTATTTCGTCAAAATATATTGTATAATATTTAATAAAACCAAATACATAAAATAAAGTTTTCAACACTATTTATACAAACCCCTAGAAAAGCTGCTTTTTCTTTGTAAGGCTTTGGCAGTCGGTCATAACCATGGAAAAGAAAGTTTCACCTTTGGTTGTTTTACTCTTTGCCAGGAATGGATGATGTGATCAAGACAGCTCTGCACAAGTCATTTCACTGGAAACACTGATACACAGTTAAGCACTTGGCAACTTAGAGCGTCTCAGTCACTTTCAGATTCTTCATCCTCACCGATGGGATATGACTGGACATTGTTCTGAGTGTACATTTTTGTTTTAATGGGGCAGTTGTGCTCCATGAGGATAGCCTGAAAGCAAAATGCAAGTACATGAACTTCTCGCTTTACAAAGATATGATGGTTTTAACCCACCTGCTGTTAATTGTTACTATTTTGAAAGCAATTGCCATTTCTTGACCTTCAAATCTCAAATTCTCCACTTAGTGAAAAGTTTTAGGTAATAGGCAAGTAGTTGTCTCTGGGATGTGTTCATTGTACCTGTTATAGGTGGAAGTTGAGTTTTGTGAAACAAAGGATGGGTAGATTAGGTTCAATAAAAGTTAAACTGAGTCTTGTAAGGGTTGGGAGCTGGAGACTGCATTGCAGCTTCCATTTTATATAGACTGCCACTACAGGGAACTTCATGAAGATGTTGGAAGGGAAGTCTTGTAAGAAATAGAGGGAGTCGGAACTGAAATCCACTCTTACGCAATTGTGGCTCTTGTCCTGATGGTAACCATTTATACAGGTTGTCTTAGAATTTGTTAGGACTACATTTTCCCATGGCCCTTTAGTTTCCCAGGTCAAACATCCCAGGGCTTTGGTGAACATCAGACCGTCTCTCTCCAGATCCTAGCTGCCCTCTTTTAGCATAAATGTATATGAAAAAGTCCTTTGCCCATAACTGCAAAAGGGAAAATATCCACAGAAACGATGCTTTCTTTCCAAAGTACCCTCAGCAAGAAGCACTGTAGTCATTATTCCTGCTGACAGCGGGCCAAGCCTGACATCCTGTCAGGAACATGACTACAAGTAGATGAAAGCCTTAGCTTCACAATAAGCCTAGGCGAGAAGCTGAGAAAGTAGGCACACAGGCTTAAAGAACTTCAACAACGGATATTCACCTCCCAGCCACTACAGCTGGTCAAGTCCTTTATGTAGAATAGTGTGTTTGCATAGACTATATCTCCATGTGTATTTCCATTCAACTTTATGGTACCCAACACAGTACAATGCACATGTGTGGTGTAACTAGGGGATGGTTCTTAAAGTGCACAATTAGTACAGATAACTGTTCTTTAGACACTTTGGCTTCACATTGCTGAGTCTACAGATCAGATGTGGGTGCAGACAGCAACAGTGTGGTATAATGGTGCAGAGCAAGAGGTCAGGCCGCTCCAAGACAAATTCCAGTTTTTAAGAATCCACAGCAGCTGGGGAAGTGCAGTGGGAGTCTGTACAAACTAAATGAGTCAGGTATGTCTTAGCAGTCTCCCCTCTTTATAGGAACCATTCCCCCAAGGGCTGTGTGTGTGTGTTTGCACACGCACGTGTGTCCAGTCTGCCAATCTGAGTGGATTAAAATGTCCTGAGCCTGCCTGTGGCGGTCTGTCTTGGTGTCCGTCTGGTTATCCCCAGCTTGTCCTGCAGATGTGATAAAGACGCCACTCACTGCTTAACCTTTTATCCATCACAAGTGATCAGATGTGTAACACAGATAAGGACTTATGTGACCCTAGTCAGGCTGTCATCTCAAGCCACCAGCTTCAAACTCGGCTCCCCTTCCAATTATGCTGCTTGCTGAGTGACTTGATAGTTGTGCTTAAAGGATTTGATTATTAAGAGTTGCGGTAACAGGCATTGCATGTTTGAACCATTCTCCCTGTGCTACACAAAGGTTTAGCCTTTGGTAGCTAAAGGTAATCTCCCCCAGATTGTGTGTCCAGAGGTCACCGGAGATGGTCTGGGGGCAAAGTGGAGCAGGTTAAAGTGAAATCCCAGGATTTCTGCTATCAGGAACCTCCAGAGCACTGCCATGGTTGCAATACATCATCAGCTGACGTGGATTTATAGGGCACCTACTGTATTTCTGACCTTACCCTGAAGGTCCTATACCTGTGACAACTCCAGAGGTACGGACAGGTTCCCCAGGGTCACAGATGGAGGACTCACTGGAGTCTAAGGCTTAGCAAAAGTTCTTCAGAGGAGATGGGAGCTTAAGTGAATCCTGAAAGATGGGAAAGTTTGCAGAAGACAGGCTTGAATGAGCCCAGCAACTCCCAGAAGTTTTNTTTTTTTTTTTTTTTGAATATACACCCTGTGTTCTAGTCCTGGAGTTCTCAAGATTACCTATAGAAGTGAATGCTGAGTGCAGAGATGACGGTGGTCGTGAATGGGGCAGTGCTGGTCACTCTCTTTGATGTAGCTTTGCTGCCTGTGGACCAGGTAAAGATCAAGGCTTGTCTCCATCGCCTCCTAAGACCTCCTGCTTTACCCTCCATAACCTATGATTTGCTCATTCAAGCCTGAGCAACAGGAGGATTTTCCCCTTTGCCTTTATCAGAACATTTTTTTTAAATATATGGATGGAATAAAAGCTGTGGTGCTCACAACCAATTCACAGCCTGCTGTTACTTTAATAAGCCTACAAAACACAATTGCATAGGTGGCTCTCACACATGACTGCAGGGCGGCGAGTGCCTGCAGAAAGAATATTTTGCTTGGGGTGGAATGCCTTCTGGCCCCCATGTCTGACACTTGGTGGCTCATGATCTTGTACCTCAGCACTTGTGTGTGCTGGGGTTTCTTGAGTGAGTGGTCTATTCCCCTCATGGCACACGCCCTGCCACATTCCCCCTTATTAGAGGCTTCCTGCTTCCACCCACTCTAAAGCTCTGCTCGCACAATCAACAAACATCACCTGCTGGGCACCCTCTCAGATGTTACCACTGCCAGTCAAATGGCATTCCTCTAATTATGAGCATTAATTATAGACAGAGAAATGCACATTGTAAGACTTAATGATTTATTTCAATGGGCACTGGTTAAGAATTTTGACATTTTGTAGTGAAGTGGCCCTGAAACCTGTCGTGCCTTTCAAAATTGTCTCCTCCACTTCCTTCAGTATTTTTTTTAAATGAACTAAAGCACTGGTTTAAGTGAAGAAAAAACTGGCTTTCTCCCACCATTTTTCAAAACACTGTGGTGACTGGCTAGACAAACCACGCTTCATTTCCTCTACCAGCGCATGCAGGAAGCCAGAGATAGATAACACAATAGCCACTAACGGCCGCGTCCTGGTACTGGTCGCCCACCCAGCAGAATCTGGGTAGCGAAAGGAAGCTCTTGCCTTGAAGAGCGAAGATGTTAGGGTGCTACCGGGTGAGTAGAGGAGAACACGGCTTTCTGTGCAGCAGGACTGGTGCATGGGTGACTGTGGGGACAGTCACTGCTGAGACTCTCGTCTAACAACACTTTTGTGAGGCGTTACCATTTCCCAGTGCAGCTGCCCCCAGGCCCATGCCAGACCTTCACCATCCCTAAGAGTCTTAACTGTCTCCCTGGTGACAGAAACATTTACTGATAATTCAATTTCTTTAGTCAAAAAGGTTTGGGAGTAACCGTCATTCAGCCTTAATCAAATTATTAATAATGTGGCCACAGAAAGACAGGTTTCCAGCGCTGTGTGGGGAGTCTTCTGTCCACTCTGAAGGATGTGGGCTCAGGTCAGCAAACAGATGCCACAGTGATGCACACAACCAGGGTAGAAGCAAGAAGTCAGTGAAGAAACCACGCTTCCACCCAAGGATCTCCCCTTTCCTATGAGTGTGGAGCATCTTGTGTTTTTAACAAATAAAGCTTGCCTGAAGATCAGAGTACAGAACCAAGCCACTAGAGGCCAGGCAGTGATGGCACACACCTTTAATCCCAGGACTCGGGAGACAGAGGCAGACGGATCTCTGTGAGTTCAAAGCCACCCTGGGCTACACAAGATTGATCCAGTCTAAAAGAGAAATAGTCAGGCATGGTGGCTCACACCTTTAATCCCAGCACTAGAAAGGCTGAGGTGGGAAGTGATATGGCTGGGCGGAGAGAGGAATATAAATGGGAGAAGGGAGCTCAGATGTAGTCTGAGCATGCAGTCTGAGCGTGCAGTCTGAGCATGCAGTCTGAGCATGCAGTCTGAGGGTGAGTAGAGACAGACAGGATCGCCCCTTCAGTCTGAGGAGTCGGAAGAGGTAAAAGCTTTCTCTAGCAGCTGGCTGCACTGCTCTGATCCTTCCTCTTTCACCCCCTAATATCTGACTCTGAATTTTTATTAAGAACAATTAGAATTCATGCTACATAGGAGCCCATCCATGAGAAACTAGTCTGCAGTCAAAGCCTGTATAGGTTCTGGGCACAAAGTCAGTGGCTAGAGATTGATGTATTTTTAAGCCACAGTAAATGGATGGGTGAATGTGAAATGCCTAGGTTATACAATCTAAATTTTGATTCTGTCTTTAAATTTGCTTTTGGAGGAAACTATCAAGAGTCGTTCAAGAAATGAAAAAATACTAAGACCTTTTCTTGTCAGAAAGCTCTTCTGTGCTGGGCTTAGTGGCACAGGCCTGTCATGCCAGCTGCTCCTGGACTGAAGCGGGAAGGATCCTAACTTCCTGGCCTGTCTTGTCTCCTACAGAGTAAACTCAAGGCCAGCCTGGGCAACTTAATGAGACCCTATCTCAAGATGAAACATTTTTAAACGTAGAAAGAGGGCTATAAATGAAACACAAAAGTGCAGTGCTTGGCCTGGAGCACACAAAGCCCCAGATTCGGTCGACAATATCGGAGAAAGGAAACCTACAGAAATCTCCTCTGATCCACTCCAAAGAACGTGACAAAGAAGCCTCAGATCTGTCCCTGGACACATCACTACCACCTCCCATGGGCTTCTCCTTCATCCAGACAGTCTCCTTTCAGCTAAACAACACCAGCATCTGATACTTTAGTCCCCCCCACCCGCCAGGACAGACGATGAGAGGTAAACACCTTAGAAAGGGCGCGAGACTTATACACCTCCCACTTCAGATTTAGAGCCAATAATTTGAACTCGTTTGAAAAAGAAGCACATTATTCTCTATAGCTTGACCATGGCCGTGATTCTAATCACGAAGATAAGAACTAAATAGTTCTTTGCGCTCACATGTGTGCCCCAGGGTGTAAATATGACCATCTTTCACAAAGACTAAAGACATTTCCAGACTCTTATGCTGGATACCAGCTATCACTAACTGCTTGCTGTAAGGATAGAAGAAAACAGCTGGAATCACATCCTAGAAAGCAGGAGGATTTTCAAGAACCATAACCAATGAGATTGAATTATCCTAGGGTTATATTTAATTGGCGAGAATTATACAATGTTAATCTAAATACAAAGATTAATCTTATTCTTCCAATTCATGAACATGAAGCTTAAAAGCAATAACTGAAAATAATATGAATGAAAGAAGTTACTGTGTTAGTGACTGAAAAGGCCCACTGCTTCTGCTTGGAGCCTTCTATTCGAAAGGAGCAGAAATGTAGTTTAGAATTGAACTATGCAGAAACTATCCAGATAGCCATACCAAAATTATCACACACACACACAAACCAGCTTTCTTACCATTTTTTCTTCCTTAGCAGGTGGACTCCGAAGAAAAAAGCAGAGTGGAGCAAAAACAATATCAATTATCCCGATAATTGTCATGAGCCAAGGAAAGCCGATTGCCTTTGCAATGGCACCACCAGCAGAAGGACCTTTGGGGAAACAGAAAATTAGCACTTTCTCCAAATGTCTTATTGCCAGAAAATGTAAAGATTTCTTTATGTCCTGCATTAAGATAAAAGGTGTCTTGAAAGCCAGCATATTCTTACCGATAGCATAGCCCATACAAAAGGCCACATCTGCGATGGCATATACGCTTCCATAGACAGACACGTGGCGTAGGTCCACCAGGTAGCCCATGATAGGCATCATGGAGGAATCCACCATCCCTGTGGATAGGCAAGGAACAGTGTGTGGTATGAACAGTGGTTCATACCAGATACAAGCTGAATGCTAGGGACTGTGTCTTGAACTCAGTCCACTGCCAGCTCTTTCCTTCAGTAGTTGCTACTTGCTCGTCTGTGCCAGACTCCTGACAGCAAACCTTTCATTGTGGATAGCAAGCAAGAAGGGTTCAGAGAGAAGAGTGGAATTCTGGATTCTGAGTCTTTATTAGGTCACCGTTTGTAGGCTGTCTGACCTCACCTTATAATCTCTTGTAAGGGGTCATCTTTTGGGTAAAGGGAAGTTACCCAATCCTCTGGCAACTCACCTATTACTATTCTCCAGGTGTAGTAAATTCTTTTTACAGGCCACTGGAACTTGGCCTACTAGGTTATGCCTTCCTGACCCACTATTTCCTCAGTCACTTTTCCCTTTCCAGTTAGACACATAGATCTATCAGCCAACCTCTTTCCAGCCCACCTCCAACATCAGGCCTTAGACCATGAGAGTTCCCAAACTGTAAAGTGCCTGTGTACTAGAACTCAGTGGAGGCTGAGAGGGCGTCTCTTCCTGCTCAGAAAACTAAAACCTGAGGAGTTTGGCTCATTAGTTGGCTACAACCATCAACAAAGACCAGTGTGACAAGCTGGGCCTCTTGACTAGCAAAGGGACAAATATTAGAAAGAGCACATGACTTCAAGTTCTGGGTGCAAATCCTAGCTGAATGAGCATCTCTTCCCCTGTCTACATGGACTGCTTTGGAAGTGTTTATGGTGACTGGCGCTTGTGAGCACATGCCGAGGGGCTGGCCCACAGTGGTAGGTGGATGGGAGCAATGGCCTTGCTTTCTTTCCTGTTTGCTGATCAGCTGGTGTGTGCAGCCCGCTACAGAGAAAGAGTGGAGCGAAGCCTAAGAGGAGGATATTAAGCAGAGAGTTGAACAAATTACAACAGGGCTGGTGTGTGGGTCCATGGGGAGACATAAGCTGCCAGGGCCACCCAACCTCCTCTAGAAGGTCGGACACATCCCATTCATTCTTTCTGCCTGACACGAGGGTGTAACAGATTTGTCCTTTACTTTTATCATGGTAATCGGTACTTATAAATGAAAAACAAAAGCATACCATTAGTCCAGACTACCCTAATGCTTTATTCTCCTTTGCCTCTGAAAATCCCTGCAGTGCACAGCATGGTTCCTCATTAGCCTGCATTTTCTTTACCAAGCCTCAGAAGCAAAGCCCGTGGGAAGGTCTGCCCTCAGATTCTAACTAGATCAGGAGGCACGTGTTTGCTAGCGCACAACAGTGAAGCATCAGTTTGCTTCTGCCAACACCACCTGATTCTCAACAGGAATCTCCATGCATCTGGACTAGGGGTTGTTCCTGAGCTGATCCCATGGCAGCCTCCACATCAGCTTCTGGAAATCTGAGCTTTGGAACCTAACTACAGTCTGTTCACTCTTCAAGAAGAGAATCTCGGCTAGAGAGAAGGCAGTTCCAGGTTGAGGCATAAGGCCCGTGTGACTTACCAATTGCAAAACCAACTCCAAAGTTGGGAGCGATGAGTCCATAGATATTTTTTGCCAAAGGAATCTGTAAGAGGAAGTTAATGCGCTAAAATAAAAGATATTGACGCTAACAAATCATCTTTTACAAAAAAGCCTAAAAATACCTTTTACATAGGAATGAGAATAGAGAGAGGAAGGGGATTGTCATCCTTATCTTTAAATCCAAAGCCTACAGTGAGGGTGTGCTTCAGTGCTAAAGCGCTTGCCTACCGCGCATGACACACTGGGATCAATCTCCAGTGCAATCAATCAATAAATATATGTCAAAGCCCGAAATGTAAATCCTGACTGCTGTGAAAACTTAAGTACATGACTCCTCAGAAGGGTGGTTCTATCCACCCTCAGCTTTATCACAGAAGACAGCCATATTTGTGGAGATATTGGCCACTAAGATACGTTTATTCAGGAGTAATCTTGCTATTGTTCAGAGTAGCTGCCATTGTCATGTTTGGTGGTTCATGCCTGTAAACCCAGCATTTGCAAGAATGAGTCAAAGAATGTCGTCAGTTCTAGGCCAGCCTGGGCTACATATGAGGCCTTAAGAAAAAAAAACTACAAAAAATAAAAACAATAATTGAAAAATAACTTGGTAAACTACATAATAAAACAGTTTAAATAACATCTGACCTAAAATTACATAATATACCCACTGGAATCTTTCCAGAAATGTTTGAAATGACTTTTAAAAGTTCAAGTTTTAAAATGAAAAATGTAAAAATGAAGAACACAATAAAACCAAATATTAGCAAACAAACTGTTATTAAATATTGCCTAGCAAGTCTCACCCAAAACAAGAGTTTCAGTCCCATGTGCTCCCAGCCCCCAACTGCCTGTCAAATGCAGTCTTTCACTCACACATAAAATGCTGATTCCAACAATTATCATTCCCAGAAGAGCACAAAGCCACCTATCGAAAGAAAAAGCACATCAATAAATGAACACTTACGGTGTTTTCCCAAGACACATCTTCAATGAAAATCACAGCAGTTACTTGTAATAGCGAAGACAGAAACACTGAATTTCTTCAAAGAACCACATTATTGTCAAAACAATAGAACGAATGCTTTCATTTAATCTTACCTTCCCATTTTGTGTGCAAGTATTCCAAAAATATTGGTTCCAAGGAGATAAGAGACACTTGCTGGTAAGAAAGCGATGCCTGCGGGTTTATGAAAAGGATACCTTATCAGTGCTGCTACAAGTCACACGTCAGAAAAACTAATAATCACAGACAGTGCAGCCATGATTCGAGAAGATGAAATGAAGTCTGGGGCCTGCACCCACGCAGCTAATATCCGGTTTCAGTCTGGACCCCACATGGCTTATCCGTCCCAGGAAGCCGCCGAGACACTTCAGAAATGGAAACCATTTCTCTGTCAGTGGCTCCATCTCACCTCCATCTGAGTCTGGTGGCAGTGTTACATGCGGACCAACAGAGACAATCCCCAGCTGTGGGAGCTCAGCAACGGCCACCCGTGTGGTCTGGGCATTTTCCATATGTGTTCTCACTTTTGCAATTCTTGGCAAAAAGGCAGAGCCACTGAAGGAATTGGGGGAAAGTAGGACCAAGAGAAAAGAAAGCAGTGGAAACAAGCCAGAGCCCAGCGTTACTTTCCCTTGTACGTTTACACACATGTATGTGTACACACAGGCTTTGTCACACAAAGAGGACCACATAGCTCCTACTGCTCCGTGCCCTGTTTTTCTCAATTAACTATGAACATCTTCCTTTCTTAAGAAAAAAAAACTACTTGGACATTTTTTTCAAGGTAAAACTGTGACTGATAGACACTTTATGTCCAAGACTTAATAGCTCTCCAAGGGGAGACAATGAAGCAGGAGCAACTTCCAGCAGGCAAGGGCGGAAGTTGCCTTGAACATGGCCAGCACTGAACAAAAGGCCCGTCAAGTTAGGCCATGAGGATCTGTCCACTTCAGCTATACAGTTCATTAGTAGGACAATCTCTTGATAAGACACCGCTTTCCAATTTCTTAATTTCAGTATTTTCCTCTTAAAATCAGATATACTAGACTTGATCCCAAGTCTTGCCCTCAAACAGTCTGAGTTGCTTTGTTGTCCACCATCTCTGTGTGTACTAGGTACGCACGGTGAGTGGCCAACAACTGCTGCTCTACCCAAGCATGATTCTGTCCCTCTAAGGATAAGACCCCTAAGCCATTAAACACTGGAGAAGCTGGCAGAAGCCTGATCCTCTAACACAATAGGAATTTCAGGTTAACGGGTACTATGATCAAAACACAAAACAGAAGCATGCCAGGACTAGGATTCTGGGAAATGATAGAGGAGAGCAATCGCATGTTCCTGGAAATAATTTCCATCACACCTAGCAATATGCAGAGGCCAAACAGTCACTCAGTATAATCTGGTTGGGCAAACATTTACGGACAGCCTTGTGCACAGCACACCACCAGCTTACAGCGAAGGCAATGAAAACATGAGTCCTGTCACCATGGAAGTGTCTTTGACGGAAAGAGTGTTTGATCTGTGATACGGCTTTCTGAGAACATTGTAAGATGGAGTTCTGAGAACCCCAGACCTGCAGCTGGTCACACTCTCCAAAGCAGACGGTATTGAAGCCTGACCCTAGAAAGCCTGTGACAAACCTCCCACACTCTGAAGACCAGGTTGGGCTGGGTAACAGAAATCATGTTGACTTTGCCTCAGGGTTAGTTGGAACCAAGGGCCGTGGGTTTTATATACCATGCAAACTGTGAGAAAAATAACAGCAGGACAAACAGCCACTGACATAGAGCCTCAGGGTCAGAGGAACAAAATGAAACTGAGGGGACTCTTTAGAGGGAACTCTGAGGACCAGATCCCATTTGACAAGGTAGCTGCCATTCTGTGACTCATCACTGCCCTGGAGACCTGCAGTCCAGTGTTAGAGGAGGTGTCCTGTTGGTAAGAAGGAAGTAGACTTTTGTATAAGATTAAGATTAAATGTTAATTTAAAGAACAAAACCACAGGACCCTCATGTATATCATTGCTGACTGTACCAGTCAACCAAATACTCTTGACCTTGGCCCACAGACAACCCTTGTTTCTCGTCAAAGAAGATAGTTCTGAGGGCCCAGCTAGATCCAAGGACTCCTGATGGATCAGACGCCAGTTAGAAGCTCAAGCAGGGACACAGACAGACTCCTCAATCCAGTGAGCAGCCCTACCTTCTCAACGTGCAAAGGGGCGCCAGTCTCACACAGGACTAAGAAACACAATGACCTCATTTTTCCATGGGCAGCAAGGCCATTGGCAAGCTCCATCATGCACTGGATTAGGAAGTACAAAGCAAGGTGTTCACTTGAATTTACAACTTGCGTGCTGAACTTTGCAAGGCTCAAATCCCTTAAAGCCCTGCAAGAAGCCATTGTTCCCATCCTGTACACTCAGAAGGGATATGAGGGTCAAGTGACGCATTGTACCATATGGCTGTGAACAGACATTTTTCCAGACTAACTTCAGACTGGCATGGCTCCCTGCAAATCCCATTTCCCCATTCTTCACCCTGGCCTGCTGGCCTTCCCCGGCAAGCAGGAACCACCTCAGTTTCTCCATAACCTTGCTCCATTGTGGCAGGCAGGAGGTGCCCCAGAGCAATGGCTGGCCATCCAAACAAAAGGTCCTAGTGGGGTGTGGTAACGCATGCCTTTAATCCCAGCACTCAGGAGGCAGAGGCAGGAGAATCTCAGTGAGTTAAAGGCCAGCTGCTCTACAAAAGAAGTTCTAGTACAGCTAGGACTACATGGAAAGACCCTGTTTCAAATTAAAAAAAAAAAACCAATGGGGTGTGGGGGTGGGGAAAGGAAGTTTCTGTTTGAGGATACCCACTTCACAGAACTGGAGAGACCTCTGTCCCTCAGAAATAGGGTTTCCACAGAGAAGTCACAGACAGAAGCTGGCTCTATACCTCACAAACTTCCATCATCAACATATATGACAATAACTCATTCTAGGGCTCTCCCCACCTGAGTGAGAAGTGTCAACTGCCCCTGGTCTATACACAACATCCAATGCTGTATGCATATTGCCCTGACAGGAGTTCCCACAGGCTCCCCACTCATCTCCGGTCACACCAGAAGATTCACCACAAGGACCAGCCCACCTCAGCCCCGAGCAGCAAAACAGGGAAAGGCTTGTACTATATCATGAAGCATTGAGGGAGTGGATGCTGGACATGGGACCTGAGAGGTGACAGCAGTGAGTCCTTGAGACTCTTCTGAGCTCAGATTGTTAGGCTGACCCTGGAACCAGAGCCCGACAGTGGGCCTTGTTAACCTGACCTAAGAAAGAGATGCCTGCAGGCTCAAATCCTGGCATCCCCAAAGCCACAGGCTAGCACAGGATATCCTATGACGTCACAACTGGTTATGACAGAATGGGATCCCTGCCTGGCAAACCCATGCCCCCCCCATGACTGTATTACCATCACATTCAAAACAAACATGGCAGAATGACCAGCAAGAAGCGTGGCTCCAACCTTGCCTTGTGCTGTTATGCAGGGCCTAAGTTTCCCTTTGGGGAGTTACAGGCCTCCCCTTAAGCTCAGCCCTAAGCATCAAGCTGTCTAGAAGTCATCTGGCTTTGAACTTGAGGTGAAAAGGAAACAGAGTCCATCCTCAACAGCTCCAACTCAGGACCTGCTCAACATGGGATAGAGGAAGTACTGGGAACAGGCTCACACTGAAGCCTTCTGGAATAGGCATCTGTCATCTTTTCAGTCCCTAAAAGTACAGCCAAAGCCATTTCACAAGAGCAATCACATGTCACTCACATAACTAATAGGTATGCTTGTCCCTGACTTCCAGTGTCCCCAAAGATGACTGGGAAATAGAGTGAGTCTGAGGCCAGACTTCTGGGCCAGCTCCAGGCACACTGTCCTCCACATGTATCACCCCACAGTACCCTTGGTT
>LOEQ01002165.1:74320-86963 GCA_001685075.1 Bramus lutescens | reverse complement strand
CCTCAGCGCTGGGATTCTAAGCAGGCACTGCTATGTCCGGCTTTTTTTTTTTATGATAAATCTGGTCTTGAATTCAAATCCTCATGTTTTGCAAGGCTAGCACTTTACCAACTAAGTCATCTACCTAACCTAAACTTTCTACTTACTGAGGTTTTTCCTCCCCTAGAGCAGTTTTGTTAACAAAAGTCCCAGTAAAACAACACTAAGTTCCCGGGTTGCGGAGACCAATGCAGTGCCTTGCTCTGCGCAAATGCAGTGTGGAAAGAAAGTCATCAGCGCTACCACAGCTAAAGATGAATCCTTCCACACCAGGGTTGGGGGGTGTTACTGGTTGACTCTAATTGTACTCTACAATTCTCTGTTAGGGAACTCTGTGGGGCCATTGCCAATGGAAGACAGACCGTCTGTGATTAACCACGTGAGACTTCTCCAAAGCTCCTCCCATTTCTGAGACTAGGTCAGCTGCCGACCCGGTCTCTTCTTGGATGATGTAATTGCCCTTGAGCTGTCCACGCACCTGTGAGTTTCTCCAAGAGACTTTTGCTTACCAAGAGGGACTTGGTAAGTTCCAGTTCTCTCTATCTGGGTGACTGGAAAGGGACTCCCTCGGGGCTCAGCATGTAAGGGTGCCTGCCACCAAGCTTGGTAACCTGAATTCAGTCCCAAACCCACACCGTGAAACGAGAGAGCTGACTTCTACAAGCTGCCCTCTGACTTCCACGTGTGCTGTGGTGTGTGCTTGTGTACATGTGCACGTGTGTGTGTATGTGTGTGTGAGCGTGCACACACACACACACACACACACACACACACACTGAATAAATCTAAAAACATTTTAAACAAATAGACTCCTGGGGCCGGGGAGAGATGACAACTCAGCAGTTAAGATCACCTGGGTTCAGTTCCTTGCACCCACCTGGGGGCGCAAAACTGTCTTCTGGACGCCACAGGAACTGCATTTGCACGGTGTACAGACTCACGTGCAGGCAAAACACCCACAAACACAAAATAATAACAAGAATTGTGAAAAGGAAGCATTCTTCAGAGCTTACTAATTCTCAGTAAAGTGGTCAGCCACCTTCATGTACGGCTGGGAAGACCCTACTCAGCCCTGTTCCTTCTGCCACGCACGGGTGCTGCCCGCAGGCCAGGCCCCCACCAGACAGACTCTTCATCTTAGACTTCTAGCTCCAGAATCATGAGGAATTAATTTCTTCCTTCATAAAGCACCCAGTGTGTGCGTGGCTTTGGATGTAGTGACATCCAAATGAATGAAGTAAGGCAGGAGAAATAGCTCAGCTCTACTGAGATCTCTGGCCGCCATATTCTCCTCCAGACCCTGCCCTCTCCTCCTCCTCCTCACTCCCCCCTCCTCATACAGACATTCGGTGGGCAAGCTGCTCAAGAACAAATAACCCACCAATTCTTTTAAAAATAATGAGGAGCCAATTACACGCCTACATTAAAAAACGTGGCAAGGATTCCGAAAGACCAGGTCGCTGTGTTACAATCAAGTTGTAACAGCCAACTTTGTATTTGCATCCTACAGCTTTCACTACTGCAGGGGAGCCTGTGGGAACTGAAGGAAGAAAACTCTTCGTATAAAAGACTGGGTGGGATGAGGGGGGAGGCTCGCTTGTTGGACCCCACCTACCCACGTGGGCAGCCTCCAGAGAACCGCTTCTTGCTTCAGTTTCTGCTTACGGCCTTTTGACTCTGCCCTGGGGAGAGGCCCTGTGGCCAGTCACAGGATTAGCAAGATGTAAGGACAGTTATTCCAGAAGAGACAGACGTGCAAGGAGGTGCAACCCAAGTGACAGAAAGGTTGCCGAACACGAGTCAAGTCTCTTTCCCAGCCTTGCGGAAACCTGGTGCCCTGGCCCACGCTCAAAATCCCAGCACCTGTGAAGTGGCTGAAAGAATATCAGTGTTCAAGACAATCCCTAGTTACCTAGTGAATTTGCAGCCAGCCTAGACTGCAGGGGATCCTGTCTCAAATTGAGACAAGTAAATAATAAATAAAAATTAAAAGACAGACATGCCACCTTTCAGAAAGGAAGATCAAGGCAATCATTGACAACCTTTGCATACAAATACCAGTTCTTCATCTAGACCCCTATGCTAGATGGGAGAAGTAGACCAAAAATACACACACTGATGTGGTGCTTAGGAGACAATGCAGGACACAACTGAGGTTTGACTATGAAATGTCCTCCATGGGACATGTGTTTGAGCACGTGGTCACTGGCTTGTGGTGTGGTTTGGAAAGGTTGTGGGACCTTTAGGAGGTGCAGCCTCGCAGGAGGAAGCGTTTTACTTGAGGCAGGCTTTGAGAACACTTCCTGTTCTGTTTCTGCTTCCTGAGTGTGGATGCTGTGTGTTCAGCCAGCTTCGGACTCCTGTGGCTTTGCCTTCCCTGCCTTGAGGGGCAACAGACTCTACCAGTCTGGAACTGGGAGCCAGAACAAAACCTTTCTCGATTGTGCTGTTTTCATCAAGGTATTTCATTACAATAACAGAAATACAAAAGAAACTAACAGACACACACAGATCTCTCAGGAAAGCTTCACTGTGGAAGAGACTGAAACCCAGAGAAACATGGTTGGAAGTGGACAGTCACTCACTAGGGTACGGCTCCAAAGCTGGAGCTCGGGGATCCTAGAATTCTGATGCAGAAGGTCATGGATGTCCCAGCACAAACTAAGGGCAAATTCTCCAGTCCTCTACAATTTCCTACCCAGCACCTTGATGGATAGGATGATATTCACCCATTTTGGTGAGGATAGATCTGTTTTTTCAGTCTGAATGAAATATGAATCCCTTCTAGATAGACCACCCCTCAGTCATCACAGGAATAACTGTTCTAGCTCCCCAAGCATCCCATGGTCCAGGGAGCTTAACATATAATATTAACCATCACTGGGCTTGGAACTCAATAAAGGGCTTGCCTTGTCAGCAGAAAGACCCCAGAGCCCATTTTTCTTTTCCAGAAAGATGTAGACTTTATTTGTCTACTCTAGATGTGCTCTTTTCTTCTACCCTAAGAGAGGCAGTGCAGTCTAGAAGGGGCAACCAGGAGGCCAGAGAGATGAAATGATAGCCAGTGGGGCCTGCCTAACATGCTCATTATGGTCTTTTTTTATTGAAAATAGATTCTAACCAGGTGGTGGTGGTGCACACCTTTAGTCCCAGCACTCGGGAAGCAGAGGCAGGCAGATCTCTTGAGTTTGAGGCTAACCTGGTCTACAGAGTTAGTTCTAGGACAGCCATGGCTACATAGAGAAACCCTGCCTCTGGGGAAAAAAGATAGAAAGAACATAGGTTCTTTTCCCATACAATATATCCTGATTATAGTTTCCCTTCCCTATAGTCCTCAAAGTTTCTCCCTACCTCCTCTCCCCCTCCTTTTCTGTCTCTCATTAGAAAAGAACGGGCATTGAAGAGATAACAAGCAAGCATGACAAGACAAGATATAAGATGAAGCAAAAACTATCATATCGAAGGTGGACATGGCAACCCACCAGTAGGGAAAGAGCCCCCAAGCAGGCACAAGAGTCAGAGACCCACTTGTTCTCACAATCAAGAGTCCCATAAAAATACAAACTTAATAGCTATATTGTATATGCAGAGGACCATGTAGGCTCTGTGCTTGCTGCTTCAGTCTCTGTGAACTCGTGCGCATTGCTTAGTTGATTCAGAGATCCTTGTTCTTCTAGGGTCCTCCATCCTCTTTGGCTCTTAGACCCTTTCCACCTCTTCTATGGGATTCCCTGAGCTCTGAGGGGAGGGATTTGATGGAGCCCTCCACTATATAGATTCTCTCTCTGCATGTCTGGCTGTGGGTCTCTGCATCTGTTCCCATCTGCTGTAGGAGGAAGCCTCTCTGATGATGACTGGATAGAACACTGTCTATGAGTGTAGAGTGTAGCAGAATATCACTAGGAGTCATTTTAGTAACTTTTTAAATAGACCAGTAGTGTTTGGTTTTACCTAGGTCTTTGGATGTCTAGTCTCTGGTTCTTGGTTACCCAAGCAGTATCAGGTGTGTGTTCCCTTTTGTGGAGTGGGCCTTAATTCAGATCAGACATTGGTTGGCTACTCCCTCAAGTTCGGTGCCACCATTGCCCTAGCATACTGTGCAGGCAGGACAGATTGTAGNCCACTTGTTCTCACAATCAAGAGTCCCATAAAAATACAAACTTAATAGCTATATTGTATATGCAGAGGACCATGTAGGCTCTGTGCTTGCTGCTTCAGTCTCTGTGAACTCGTGCGCATTGCTTAGTTGATTCAGAGATCCTTGTTCTTCTAGGGTCCTCCATCCTCTTTGGCTCTTAGACCCTTTCCACCTCTTCTATGGGATTCCCTGAGCTCTGAGGGGAGGGATTTGATGGAGCCCTCCACTATATAGATTCTCTCTCTGCATGTCTGGCTGTGGGTCTCTGCATCTGTTCCCATCTGCTGTAGGAGGAAGCCTCTCTGATGATGACTGGATAGAACACTGTCTATGAGTGTAGAGTGTAGCAGAATATCACTAGGAGTCATTTTAGTAACTTTTTAAATAGACCAGTAGTGTTTGGTTTTACCTAGGTCTTTGGATGTCTAGTCTCTGGTTCTTGGTTACCCAAGCAGTATCAGGTGTGTGTTCCCTTTTGTGGAGTGGGCCTTAATTCAGATCAGACATTGGTTGGCTACTCCCTCAAGTTCGGTGCCACCATTGCCCTAGCATACTGTGCAGGCAGGACAGATTGTAGGTCAAACGTTTTTGTGGTTGTTTGGTTTTTTGTTTTATTTTTGCTTCTTTTTGTTTTTTTTTTTAATTCTATATGTCTTTCACATCATGTATCTTGATTCCCTTCACATCTGCTCTCCATCCCTACACCTTGCCCCCAAACAAAATAAAATCCAAGAGAAAAAGGAAGAAAATAAAATGAAGGAAAATTTAAAAAGGGGAAAAAATAAAAAAATTTCATCAAGGAAGCTGCAGTGCGACCCAACCACACAATATACACTCTTGTTTATATATCTCTCCTTGCAAGTGTTCGTTGCAAAGAGTCATAAGTCTGGTTCAAGGCCCCTGGTCTCCACTACTTAATAAATGCGGGGGGTGGGGGGTTACTAGGGCTCTTCCTGGACATCCCACAGCTGCATGGTGTTGTGGGGCATCTGTAGCTTCGGGTCTGTGGGTCAGGTCCCTTCCTGTGTTCTGGCACATCACAGATAGGGTGGATGTTGCAGCAGACCAAGTTACGACCCTGAGTCTGGGCCTAGGCAGCTGAAGGGTTGGTCTGCCAGATGGGAAATGGGAGCAGTTCTCCCATGGTCACAATTTTAGGACTGGCTCACCCACACCTGCACTATTGTGCTGCCCTGGTGAGGTGCAGGGCCTGCTCTCCCGAGTGTTGCAGCTGGTGGGGGTCAGGGATGAATACCACTCTTACGGTAGGTCAAGGATTTTGTGGTTAGGTTGGTGTTCACATTTCTCTTTTGGTAGGCTACGTAGTACCTTCTTGTACCTGAGAGACTGGAAGAGTGTAGGGGTGAAGACTCCATGTGGCACCGGCTCAACCACTCCATCTTCAATGAGTTGTATGGGTGTTGTCCTAGGCAATGGGACTCCACTGTCAGTTTGCAGAAAGAAACATTTTGTCTTAACAACAGCCTGGGTTGTCTGGAGATTTCCATGGGATCCCATTGAATCAACAACTCAATTGAATGCAGCCCAATTCCACCACTGGCTACTTGAGATGACCAGTTGAGCCTCTGTATCGCCCATGTGTTAACGGAGGCTGCTTGTTCATTTCCGGGCTGCACAGACCTGAATAATCACACAGAAACTATATTAATTACAACACTGCTTAGCCTATCAGCTTAGGCTTCTTATTAAATAACTTACATCTTAAATTAACCCAGTTCTATTAATCTGTGCATCGCCACAAGGCTGTGGCTTGTGGGGTAAGGTTCTGGGCGTCTGTCTCCTTTGGCATCTCTCTGGCTCTGCCTACTCTATGTATCTCTGTTCAGATTTCCTGCCTGGCTTTTTCCAAAACAACTTTATTCATCAACCAGTAAAAGCAACACATATACCGAAGGACTTCCCACATCACCCACGACTAGGAGTCATTAGGATCTTCTTCATAGATTCTAGGAAGTTTCCAGTGCACTAGGTTTCCAAACCCCTCTGAACATTCCCCAGTTCTAGCCTGTCCCCACACTCCTTCTACCTCATCTCTCCCATGTAGGATTTTTTGCAGATGGTATGATAGTATACATAAGTAATACTAAAAATTCCACCAGGAAACTCCTACAGCTAATAAACACTTTCAGCAAAGTGACGAGATACAAGAATAACTTAGAAAAATCAGTAGCCCTCCTATATAAAAATGACAAACTGAGAAACTCCATTTCTTTAAAAAATTAAACATACAATTCAGCAACCATACTCTGTTGATATTTATTCAAATAAATGAAAAGCACATCTATACAGAACCTTATAAACAGACTCCTTAGGGGCCTGAAAGATAGCTGGGCAGGTAAAAGAACTTGTCACCAAGCCTCACCACTTGAGTTCAATACCCCGGGTCCCCACATGATTGAAGGGGTGAACTGACTCCCAAAAGGTTTCTTCTGATACCCAACGTATGCTATGACACACAAGCACACTTGCACATGTGCACACATATACTCATAAACAAATATTTTAAAAAATAAATAGATGCTTACAACAACTTTACATAATGCCAAAACTTAATAGCGACCAGGAAGTCCTTCAACAGGGTAATAAATAAACAATAAATAAATCTTGGTACATCCAGGTTAGTAGACTATTATTTAACACCAAAAATGCTAACAAGCCACACAGTGACGTGTTGTCAGGTAAAATAAGCCAATCTGAAAGGCTACGTACTGTATAAAACCAACTGGGTGCCACTCTAGAGAAGGCAGGATGGTGGAATCAGAAGAAATAACTAGTTCCTAGGCTAAGAGGAGAAATAGGAATAGACAGGTAAAGCACAGACATTTTAAAATCTGTTTTTAATTGTGAATCTGTGTGTGGTTATGTGCACAGTCCCTGAAGAGGTCAGAAGAAGGTGTTGGATCCCCTTGAGCTTGAGTTACAGGTGGTTCTGAAAAGAGCAGCTATGTGTTCTTAACCACAGAGCCATCTCTTTACCCTGGAGCACAGATTTTATTTTATTTTTTTACTGTAACCATTTTGTTTGGTTTTATATGATGAATACATATCATGATTTACTTTTCTAAGCTTATGGACTCTCCTGAAGAGAAGTGAACCCCATTGTGGATTCTACGTGGCAGAAGTGTATCAGTGCAGGCTCGGCGATTGTCACAGGTGTGCCGATGAGAAGTGTGTCCCACTGTGGATTCTACATGGCAGAGGCGTGTCAGTGCAGGCTCAGAGATTGTCACAGGTGCACCAGCAATTGTCACAGGTGCACTGACAGTGGGGATGGTGGTCAAGTCTCACATTAAGGAACAGAGTGTGGCTGAACCATCTGTTTTCTGCTTAGCTTTGCTATGAGCTGAAAATACATCTTAAAAATGAGGGACCAATGGGATGACTTAGAAGATGAAGTCGCTTGCTGCCAAGTCTGATCACCTAAGTTTGATCTCCGGGACCCACAATGTTGGGAGGAAAGAACCAATTCCTACAAGTTGTCCTTTGAACACTACACAAGCACTATGGTGTGTGTGCCTGTTGCTCCAGATGCAGGGGTTCACTGCTTCTAGCCTCTCTGGGCACCTGCACTTGTACACACAACGAAGAACTACAGCTCCTGGGAGTGAACCTGGGACTGACTGGTTTACTACCTCCTGCCTGTCTCAGGTGTGGGCAGTGGCTAAGCATCAGGAAATAACCAGGTGATTCCTCTCTCAGTTCCAGGATCACTCAGGAAGCTGCCTGCTGAGATAGAAGGCACGGACATGGAATCTTTCCTGTGGCTCATGTCAAAAATGAAAACACAGGATTGGGTTGAAGTTTCTGTACAAGTTAAACTGGTTCCCTGGGGACCCAAATATTTAATGTTTTCCTATTAGTGAGAGAGAGCCAGCCATTGAGGAGGCAAGCAAAAGCCCAAGCCCTGCACAGGTTGAAGAGGCTGCTGCCGTTTGTCCCGCTCATTGCCCACAGCTGAGCCCAACCTTTGAGATGAGTAACTGATGCCTTGCACTGGTTCACATCCTTAGGAGGAAGAAGGGAAGGAACCAGGAATTTTCTGCTAAGTGTTTCCTGCAGGCAAGATGCTCAGTTAGACCTCCTTAGAAACGCTTTCATAGACACACCCAGGGGTGTGTCTCCATGGTGATTCTTAATCTAGTCAAGCTGTCGATGAAGAGGAGCCACCAGCTACTTGAAATATATGTCTATGCTTGTGTGTCTTTGTGTTTTTACAAATGTATATGTGTGTATTCATATGTATCTGTGTACGTATGTCTACTGTGTATATGTGTGCTTTGTGTGTATATGTGTTTGTGTGTATCTCTCTTTCTGTGTGTGTTAAAAGCAACAACAGTGGAAAAGGATTTCTGGAAAGCTGCCTTTCTAGCCAGTCTACTGGACAAACACAGAAACTGGATTAGAGCGAGTTGTACAAACCCAGCGCCACAGAGCCCAGCTGGGGACCTAGCCCGGTACTTGCACAGCTGTTGCTCATGCATAGCCTCTTGCTTCCTTGGAGAGAAGGTACTGACCTAACCAGCACAGGTGGCTGTCACTCCTGCAGCTCCATCCCTCTGCCTCCCCACTGCTGCCAGCCCCCATCTCCCATGCCAGGAGTGTTTGCTCCTCTAAGCCTGGAACTCCAAACCACAGCTGACCCCCAAGAGCCATAAGGCAAGTGTGCACTCACACAGGGCTGGTCAGGAGAACTGGCTGATTCACCGGGTCACCCGGTATCAGCCTCAGAGGTAATCTCAGAGTGGCTTCAACCTATGACCTGACATCAGTCTGGAGTTGTCAAGCTTGGTCAGATGCCGGACTGATCAAATGAATGGCTTCTTGAATAGTCAAGGACCAGCCCTTTGTGCCAGGAAGCGATGGTGTTTTTACAGGGCTGAGGGTTATCTAGGGAAGATGAACAATTAGAGAGACAAACTCAAGTCAGCTGCGCAAATGAAACACATGCGCATACGCGCGCGCGCACTACATCAGCAGCCGGACATCGGAGGAATGTATTTCTTCAGAATCTGAGCAGGATTCCGAGGGGAGAGCTGGGCTCATACCAACCCCTCCAGAGGCAATAGGGTACTTTCTCCTCATGGTCCTAGGAGTTCTCACAAGACCTCTAGCAAGATGAGCTTTCTCCAAACCCAGAACCTGGATCGTTTCCATCTTTTCCACCAGAGGGAGCTCCAGGAACAGATCTGGGCCTTGCTTCCTCTAGGTTAACCACGCTGCTCCCTGCGGCCAGTCAACCAATTGGAAACGCCCAGCATTTTCCCTTCACTGCTGGCTGTGGGACGTTTATGGTGGAATGATGCTGGGAATTCAGAATTTCTGGATAGCTACCCTCCTCTGTTTTTCTTTTATATTAATATTCTGGTGTTCTTTCCAGGGTCACATCATTGTATCTCCCCCAGAAGCTGGGAAAGGCACTTCCAATCAGAATTAAAGGCACACTCCTGTCAGAATCATGAAAGGATCCAGCCCCTCTACCTCCAACCCCTATCTTCCCCAAGCTACAGGTTTAGAAAGGGAGTCTCAGACAGGCTGTGGAATAAAGCAGAAACTGCTTCCAACTGCTGGGTTCCACAGCCTTGTTTGGCTGCAGACCCCCATCTGGGTGAGGACTGGCGTGCTGTTTGGTTTTAACTTGATATAACCTAGAGTCAACTGGGATGAGAGACTTAATGAGGAACCCAGAGCAGTTTGGCCTGGGGATGTGTCTGTGGGAGTTGTCTTGATTGCTAATTGCTGCAGGAAGACCCAGCCCACTGCGGGCAGCATCATTTCATAGACATGGGGACCTGAGCAATACAAGGAAAGAGAGACCAGGCGAGCAGCGTGCAAGGATATGCATATCTGTTTCTCTCTGTTCTTGACCTGGGTGGGATGTGACCTGCCTCAGGTTCCTGCCTCGACTTCCCCACAGCGATGGACTGAAACCTGGAACTGTGAGCCAAATCAACCCCATTTATCCCCTATGTTCCTTTCTGTCCCAGCAACACAAATGACAACAGAATGGATGGGATGGGTATCCAAATGACTGCTTCCAGGGTGGAGGAGCTGTGCGGTCCCACAAAGACCTGCAGCAGCAGCAGCTCTGGGCAAAATCATGACAAATCCCACCCTAGATGAGTCATTAGGGTAGCTGGGACACAACAGTTTCTCATGCTTATTACCATAAAGAAAGCTAAAACCGTCTTTATTTTTAGGGTTGTTTTACTCCTTTAAGAAAACTTTATGTATAAATGTGTGTTGTATAAATGTTCGTGCATGTGCACACACATATGTGGAGGCCAGAGGTCACTGTCAAGTGCCTTCCTCAATTGCATCCCCTCCCAAACTCTCTCTGATACAGGGTCTCACTGTGTAGCCCTGACTGGTTCTGAACTCTCTTTGTGGCCCAGACTGAAATTACAGAGATTCCCTTGCCTCTGCCTCCCGGAGATTAAGGGCATGCGCCAACAAACCCGGCCTCGTCTTATAGTTGGAGACAAGGTCTCACACTAAACCTGGAGCTCACCCATTTGGTGAGACGCTGGCCAGCAAACCACAAGCAATTCTTTTGTCTTCATGTTTTGCATTGGAATCACAAGAGTGAGCTGCTGTGACTTTGGGATCGTGCAATGCTATGCCTGATTTTTGTTCTATTTGGTGTTTGGTTGATTGATTTGAGGGGTGTGTGTGTGTGTGTGTGTGTGTGTGTTGTGGGTTCAAGGAATCTAATTCAAGTCCTTATTCTTGGATGGTAAGCCCTTTTCTATCTCCACAGATGAAAATGTTCCCCATTTTTGTTGAATGGCTGTAAAATCCAGATGTTCCTGTGAGCTCATTACTCATTGGTTTCCATGCAGAACTCGAGGCTTTATCTACTGAGGTAGGCAGAGGAAATTGGGCTTGACTTCAGGTTTGGAGGTTCAGCAAAGATTACCTGATGTGGGCCCCTGGACTTGAAGGCAACCAACAGGCTATGAGGGGCGGGGGTTAACTTGTTACCATGGCCAAATTATCTTTCCTGCATGCAGACTGCCTGCAGGATACAGGCAATAGTAAAACAAGGCTTGGCAGTGAATTCTGGGGACAACCCTGGGTTACAGCCAGAGACCAAGTTCACAGCTCCACAGAGCATGTTCCTCTGTCTTCCCTCCTCAAACAAGGCTTTCCTGACCCAGGAAGTGCAGTGAAACAGTTTGGATTAGATATCATCTTTGTTAGTTACACAGATGTGAAGGAATCTTGTCTGCATCTCAGAGTTCCTGCTGAAGTGGGAACCAGATTCCAAATCCGCAGTATTGACAGTCCCAAGACCAAACCAGGGACTTCATGATCCGATGTTGCCACCAGACTTCATGAGCCAAAGTTACCACCAAGCAGATGATGCAGGCCTAGGTACTCCTGACTGAACTTGGGCTCTGGGGATCTCTGGGTAAGTATCTACATTCCAGACCCATATGGCAAGGAGCCACCTCTGGCAGGGAAAGCTCTTAGCAATGTCTGGGTCACTTCGAGTAGAAGAGGTTGCATTTGCCTGAATCAGCACACAATCCTCCTTTCCTGACGCCCCTCGCCCTTTCCTGAGAGGAGCCTCTCCTTCATGCTCAGTGGTGGTTTGTTCCTGATGACTCGCTCAGAGACAACTGTTACGAATCTTGTCCTTAGGTACAGGGAATGGTTGAGGAATGCATTAGTTACTTCACTGTGGCTGGGACAAAATACCCAATGGAGGCCCTTAAAAGAAGGAGGGGTTTCTTTGGGTTCACAGTTCCATAGTGAAGATTATCATGGAGAAGAAGTCCTAGAGCATGACCGGATGCTCACATTGCATCCACCCATGGTTGGGAAGCAGAGAGACGGACGCTCAGTTCTTCTCACTTCCATTCAGTCCAGGACCGAAGCCCACAGAATGGTGCCACGTGCATGCAGGGTGAGTCTTCCAAACAGTCTGATCTGGAAACACAGACACAACCAGAGTTTTGTCTCCAAGGTGATTCTAGATCCTTTTGAGTTGACAATCAAATTAATGATCAGAAAACATAACTACACAACCCAGTCAGAAGCATGAGACTCCTGCTGGGTCGTTCAGAAACAAGTGCTGTATTTCAAGGCTAGCCTAGAGCAGCAATTTTGTAACCACGGGAGAGTTAAAGGACAGAGACTAGACAGATGATGCTACCAGCTGTGTCTGGACACCGTTATACTTGAAGTCAGTGTATGATCCACAGAGCGGCCTTCTCTTCTCTCAGTCCATTCTTAGGTGCTCAAAGGCCCTAGGCAGTGTAAAATCCCTCCATTGTCAACACCAGCTATCCTGTTATAAAACCTCTCATCCAATTCTTCTTTTATAAGGTTTATTTATTTGTTATGTATACAGTTGTAGAGATAAGGGGAGCGGGCCCTGCTTTTCGTCCAGCCCAGCTCCCACATGGCTAGCTTATACCCCGAAATAACAACACACAAATT
>LOEQ01002164.1:151449-185439 GCA_001685075.1 Bramus lutescens | reverse complement strand
GGGGGAAGAAAAGAGAAAACCACTCTGCTTATTTAACTGTAAGCTGTTTAAATCCGACGCCCTCTTCCTGGTCCTTCCAGTCACCTTGTACAACTAATAATGACATGAAATGCAACTAAATTAAATCCAACTTAAACAAAGTAAAGTATCTGGGAATCTGGAAACACTGCCTCAGCTTACAGGGATCGCTCATACTAAAGAACGGGGAACCAATACAGTTTGGTTCATATAATATGACAGAAAAAGGATGATCATAAAACTAGTAAAAACATATTAAGCAAGAAAATATTCCAATGAAAAAGCACTGTCTACTCTATTTATTCTTTTATTTAAAAAGGAAAAAAAATCCTTCAATGTTTTGACTATTAGTCTTCCTCCAAAGGAGTCTTTAAAGAAACAAAAACTGAGCTCAAAGACAAACAGGATTTCCTACTGCATATTTCCACAACAATGCAACTGCTTTTAACTGCTACTCATAGGAAACCACTGCTCTTAACTTTATCCACAGAAATTATATTCAAACCAAAATTCAACTTTTTACCGTATTTATACAATTTTAACATCTAACTATCAATTTCTAATAGTTACTCGGGTCTTAAAGATACACCAGAAAAAAAGTGTGAGACAGCAACACTGTTTCTTCCTCTACTATCATCTAAACTATACACTAGTAATGTTACACTGTTCCCACAGACAAGATTTCATTCTGAGTTTTCAATAAAATGCAAACAGTAAGAAGCAGTGAAAACAGAAAAGAGAAAGAAAAATGGTAACGTGACTCACACTGGCCTCCCAACAATGAAGCAGTTAGCAGGAGCAAGCTTGCAGACCTCCGTGGCAGGCGAGGTGCAGAGCCAGTGGGCTGTACTGCTATGAAATACGGGTGGGGCTAGACAAGAGGGAAACGGGAATGAACGCTTACTCAGTCAGAAGCTGGTGGAGCTTGTGATAACCTCGCTCCAATGCCAGGCTTACAGGCGTTGCTCCTTCCTTGTTGTGGATGCTGAGAGCTCCACGGCCACCTGGCTTCTGTAACAGGAACCATGTCAACCGCAATAGTCCCAGCCGCACAGCAAAATGCATCAATGTTTCCCGGGGGCCACCATCTGTAAAGGGAGAACATAAAAATAAGAATATATAACAGCATCCACCAACAAAGATCAAAGAAAGCACCACAACAACAAAAGACAAGTTTAGGTAGATACTGTTGCTTCCAAGTATCTAGGATCTTGAAGGCAAACGATAACACATTGCAAACAACTTTATTCCAGGTAAAATCCCCCTTCAAGTAAAGACAACAGAGATAGAAAAAAATGATGACACAAAATCTTCAATAAGAGACAAATACCCACCAAGAGAACCAAGTCATTTCTGTACCTTCTCAGAGAAGTTGATAAAGATGACTGACTACATTATGGCCTTTCCATGAAAACAACAATAACCAAAGTAAATGCAGCGCTTTCCATACGATGGAGCTCTAGGACGAACAGCTGTCAAGACTTAGGTGAGTATATCCTGAAGGGTATAATTACTTTTTAAAGAACACTCAGACAGGAGCTGGCTAGTTAAACACTAAAAACAGGTTAGACTTGTTAAGAACACACAGGTCTTAAGTCCCTCACACTAAGGGCATATCAAATTGCCGGCACTACTAGCTTTGTGTTTGCTTAATGAGAAAATGAAATGAATCTTCAGGTACAATGAGTCGAATTATAAGACTACACTAAGAACTTCACCATGTGCCTGGGTTTACTTCACTGGAAATGTAGGATCCTTTTTCTGCATGCTGGGTCCCTAAGAAAGTGAGTAGGATGAGAAAGGGCTTCATTCAGATCAGGCAAAAGTGGGCTCAGGCCTGGCCTTAAGCATAGTGTGAATAGGCATGATTCACTTGCCTCTCTGGCTTCACTTTCAGATCCCTGGAGCAAGACAGCATCACTTCTCAGTGCTGTTGTAACAGAGGGATAGATGAAATGCTAGACTAGCGACTGCCTGCAGGGTTCTCATTAATACCAATTCTCCCATCTTCCTTGCATCTGGCCCTTTTCTCGGCCTTCAGATTACATATTAACTTCACTAGCAACACTTCCTAGCTTATCATCTTGTGCTGGGCTGTGAAGACGGCGCTAGGATCAAGGCAGAGATGCTGCCTGTGGCTCTACACGTGACAGTCCTCAGCTCCAGCAGTTGTGCTTTCCTTCCTCCTCTCAGCTTGGTTTTCATCTCTTCTTCCTCATGGTTTCTGGGCCTCAACTTCTTTTCTTAGCACTCGCAGCCTTCTTGACTGGACCCCAGCGTTTTCCTTTTCTCTGAAATCTTCAGATGGTTCTACAGGTGAGTACCACAGCAGGAATGAGGACATCCTTGAAGATGCGACTTTACAGTGAAATAACAATTTTTTACAAGATTTTCGTTTCTTTTGGGCTGGGGTTTTTGCATGTGAGTGAAGTGCCTCTGAGAAGAGGGAGCTGAATCCTCTGGAACTAGAGTTACAGGCAACTGTGCACAACCTGGGAACTGAACTCAGGTCCTCTGCAAACGCAGTTATGAGCACTTAGTCACGGGGAGATCTCTCTAGTCCCAACTGCACTGTTTCTTAACGTCACTGTGTTAGCTATGACCAACACAATTTCATTAAAAGCAAATTAGTCTTTTAAATACTTGGGATGAATTCAGGCCTTGCAATGAGTTCAAGCAGGGACAGAGACTGAAATGTCTTGGGGACTGGGAAAATTGTTCAGGAGTAGGACGCTGAGCATACATGGGGCCTAATTTAATACTCAGTACTCTAAGAACTGAACCCCAAATCCTAAAAAAGACACTGAAAATAATGTCCTTGAATAAATAATTATTTCCAAGCATAAATTTTAATAGACACACACTCTGAGGAAGTGGCAATGCCAGGAGAAAAGGCAGAAAGAATTCTCATCAAGGATTAAGCACATAAGACTCGTGCTTTATGCTGCTTACAACATTTTGACAACCTTATCAAAATACCAAAGCACAAAGCACTTATGGACCAGGAAATATGTGGGTATTTTTTCAGAGCAGGCTAATTCCAGTTTTATCAGGTAGTATCTCCTCAAAATAACTTTCTTCCCAGCCTCCACTCTTTCTAGTACCTTTTCTCTAAGTCACCAGAAAGGTACCATAAGGCCAAGCACCTTGCGTCTTGAGTCATCCACACTACTCAATCCCACCCCTCATCTTCTATTACAATTTCAAATACATATAAGCTAAAAGAATTATACAATTACCAGATATTAAACTACTTAAGTCCTACAATAAATGTTCTCTCATCAATGTATGTGCTTTATCAACTATCTTTCTTTCCAGGGCTTCTGTGTAGCTTTGGCTGCCCTAGAACTCGCTCTGTAGATCAGGCTGGCCTCAAGTCCACAGAGATTCGCCTGCCTCTGCCTCCAGAGTGCTGGGATTAAAGGTGTGCACCACCACCGCTTGACGCATCAATCCATCTGTTAAACATTTCAAAGAAAGTTGAAGACATTAGACTGACTTGATGAGTACCACCAACCAGAATACATGGCTATAAGTATAAATGACTAGGATATAGGGAAATACAAGCAATACAGTATAACATTTAGTATTATTATTACTTTTTTGTCTCACTATGTAGCTCTGGCTGTCCTAAAACTCGCTTTGTAGACCAGGCTGGCCTTGAACTCAGAGAGATCTACCTGCCTCTGTTTCCCAAGTGCTGGAATTAGAAGCAGGGGATACTATACCAGCACATTTGATACTTGTGTTAAATCACACTCCCATCAAAATATAGAACATTATGAATATCAAGCAAAGTCCCTTTATGTCCTTTTCCGGTTAAAGCTTGATTACTAGAGCCAGTTACTGCTTTGAATTTTTCATCATTTTTGCCTATTAGAAAGTCACCTAAATGAAATGATACAGCAAATATTCTTGTACGAGGCAACTTCCATTCTTCCTGAGACTCTTCATACGGGTGCCATGTGGTGTTCTATTTTATTGTTTAGTAGAGTTATCTCACATATGTATCTCAGATTGACTAAATAACCACCTATTCTCTTTCATATTAAACTGGCTCTTTACATGAGCCATATGAATTAGGCTCAAAATAGAGGAGGCAAAGATAAAAGGGAGAAAAAGATTAAACTAGGAATAGCATTTCATCCAGGCTGTTTTGCTGTAATAGCATAAGAGCTCTAACCTTAACCTCGACCTGCCAGATTGCTTCTCTTCCTTTCATCTCGTTTAACTGCAGAGGACTGATAATTCACAATTGATTTTCATTTGCTATGGTTCCTCAACCCATCATTCTTGGTCTTCTTCCTCTATATTTCAAGAGTTACTTACTCTATATTTCAGGGGGTAGGCTGGAGGTGCTTGAGGGCATGGTGGCCAAGGAGCTCCCAAGGCCTGCTGGTCTTGAGCCATCATACTTGGCTTTCTACTGGGTGCTGGGATCCAAACTCAGATTGTCAAGTCTGTGCAGCAAGGTCTTTACCCCAAGCCACTTCCTCATCTCTCAACTTCTTGTTTTTAGGTTGCTTGCTAGATTCCCTACAATGTTATTTGGGTCCTTCATCACAACAGAATTCAATTAGATCAAGGGAGTCAGAATGTTCTTGCAATATTTCCAAATATACCTCTTCATCTTTGCCTTCCTGAATGTTTTTCTTCCAGGTACATTTAGGGCCCAAAAGAGTTATCTCATAGGAACCATGTTGGTTGTGTTCCTTTTTGACCACTGAGCTAATTATTTCTCCCAGAGTTGTGATCAAAGCATCTGACAAAACAATAAGGGAAGTAGGCTTTATTTTGGCTCTTGGATCAGAAATTTTGCCCAGTCACAGCAGGGAAAACATGGCAGTGTGAGAATGTAGCCAACATGGCATGTATGCTCACATGGCAGCATACAGGACAGTGGTTAGACTAGGGCTGGGCAGGAGCAGGTATCACTTCCAAAGACCTGCCCCAGTGACCTCTCCCACCGGCTAGTCCCAATTGAAAGGCTTTAGAACCTTCAAAATAGCATTCAAAAATGTAGGCTGGCTCTAGGCTGAAACCCGTAACAACCACATTGAAATGCAAAGGTCTATTAAGGTGTGGCTAAACCACAGAGACCAGAACAACACTGCATCTCAACAATTAATGGAGGATTACCCATAAATCTTGCATTCTTCCTTTGTACAGCATTAGAAGTATTCCTGTGCCTGAACCAGCCTTGCCCTGTAGTCAGATTGATGACTATCTTAAATGTCACTATAGAACCTACATCAGGCAACTGATAGAAACAGATGCAGAGAACCACAGGGGAGCATTGGGCTGAGCTCCCAAAGTCCAGTCGAAGAGAGGGAGGAGTAAGAATACAAGCAAAGAGAATATAAGACCATGTGGGGATACCCGTTGAAACAGCTTACCTGAGCTAATAGAAGCCTTCCAATGCCAGCCTGACAGTGAGGGAACCAGCATAGGACTAAACTAGGCCCTCTGAATGTGGGTGACAGTTGTATGGCTGGGGCAGACTGTGTGGCCACTGGCAGTGAGACCAGGATTTATCCCTATTGCTTGTTCTGGCTTTTTTGAACCCATTCCCTTTGAAGGGACACCTTTGCTCAGCTTACATGTAGCAGGGGAGGGCCTTGGTTCTGCCTTAAAGCAATGTGCTAGACTTTGTTGACTCCCCATGGGTAGCCATACTGCTCTGAGGAGTGTGGGAGGAAGGTGGAGGGAGCAGGAGGAGGGAGGGAGTAGGAAATAGATTTGGCATGTAAAATGAGAAAAGATAGGGTTTTTTTTCCAAATAAATTTAAAAAATAGCAAAGAAGAAAAGAAGAGGAAGAGGAAGAGAAAGAGGAAGAAGTAGAGGTAGGAGTAGTAGTAATAGAAGTCGTCATCCTCTGGAACAAAATCCAACAGCAAGTGGCCCTGTTATATAACAAGACATCCTATCTACCTGTTTTCATCCCAGGTACAAAGTCTGTTACACAGCTCTTTCCTTTAAAATGCATTTCAATTAACTATATAAATTGGCTGGGGCAGATTACTCCATTGCATTCATTCTTTAAGAGCAAGCATAGGCTCTTAACATATTCACCTGTCATGACCACAGCCAATGTTCCTATATTCTAACCTACATCTGAGCAAACTATCTACACTACAGATGTGACTGAGAGTACTCAAAATCAGATTCAAGATTCAAAGCATTAATTTACATACTTTTAAAAGTAAATACCTTTATAATTTTTATATATCTCACTCACCCAGTGAAATAGTGCAGTAAAGGCATTTGCCACCAAGCCTGACAATCTGAGTTTTATTACTCATATGATAAAGGGAACTGACTCCTGCAGGTTGTCCTGACTACATGTGTGCTATAGCATGTTTGTCCATATGTTCATATGTGAACACACACACAAATGTAAGAATAAGTACATTAAATATTTTACCTTGCAAAGTATATATTTAACTTGTTTAGTTACTTCTGAATTTCAGTTATTATTTAAAATGTTTGTATGCAATAAAATTCATTTTGGGGAGATATACAGCATGCATTAGGGTCTTATAAACTATCACTAAAACAGGCTGCAGAATAATTCACGTATCCACAAAGAATTCTCACATGATAAGACTTAGAAGTTAGACCTTTCCCCACTCCCAACCAACGGTAACTACTGATTATATATATAGGTTTTTCAAGACAGGGTTTCTCTGTAACTTTGGAGCCTGTCCTGGAACTAGCTCTTGTAGACCAGGTTGTCCTCGAACTCAGAGATCCACCTGCCTATAGAATCTATTTATATTTTTTTTAATGACAGCCTTTCAGAATATAGAAACAGAACCATATATTATATATTTGGGAACTGACTTTGACTTAAGCACAAAAATTTCAAAGTACATCCAAGTTGCTGCACATATCAATACTTTGTTCCTTTTGAATTGCTGAGTGATATTCAACTGTATGCCAGTATCACTCAGAGAGGGATGTGAGCTGTTTCCATTTATGGTGATACATTATCAATGCTACATTTGTATGTAGACATTTCATTTTTCCAGAGTAAACACCCAAAAGTAGGTATCTAGGTGATAGAAGAAACTACCACACTTCTTCAAAGTGGGCATTTCCACAAGCAAAATGGGACATATTATTCTGCACCCATGTTTCATCTTTTTAACTTTAGATGCCTGTGTCAATCACTCTGGGTTCTATGACAAAATGTGGGGTATTCAAACAACTGATTCCTTTTTTTGTTTGTTTTATTTTGAGATTAGATCTCATATATCCCAAACTGACTATGAACTTGCTATGTAGCAGAGAATGACCTTGAACTCCTATTTCTCCTCTATCTACCTGCTATGGCCTGGAATTACATGTGTGCTTCACCACATCTTGATCCTAACTCTTCATCCATGGAAGGCAAGCACTCTACCAACTGAGCCACACCTTTGGCTCATGGTTTCAGTCTGTGAACTAGTTCTATTGTTTATGGGCCTATTATGAGGCAGTAAATCATGGCAGAATGGCACAGTGGATCAAAGCTGCTTACCTCATGGTGGCCAGGAAAAGCCAGAGACATGATATTCTCCTCAAAGCATACCCTCAGTGAACGACTTCCTTCACCCAGGCCCACCTCCTACTAATTCATTCAGCCAGTAATGCATCAATGGATTAATTTACTAATGTGGCTCTTGTCCCATGATACAATTATCTACCTCTCAACAACACTAACTGGATCCTGAGCCCCAACAATGGTGCCTTTGCCAACACTTTATATCCAAACCATAATACTCATTGTAACAAGTATGCAATGATATAATTGTGGCTCTGCACTTTCCTAAAAGTATACATGTTAGGCTTTGCTAGTATCACTTTATACTTCAGAAAGTCTAGAAGCAGTAAAAGTATACAATGAATTAAAGCTTGCCAGCTTCCTCTGACAAAAGACAGGGAAGGAAGGGACTGGAGAAATGATTCAGCAGTTAAGAGTACTTGCTGGAACTGACAGAGGACCAGAGTTCAATTCCCACATCAATATAGAAATGGCAGGAGCTACTAGGAAGAATCAGGATTCATCTAGGTATTCTGAATAGGTAATCAGGTGGTAAATGTCACATATTAATATCTTAGCAGTACGCAGAAGTTTCTTGGATACTGTGCTATTAAGAAAATGAAAAAAAGTTTTCTTCAAGATTTGAATGTCCATACTTTTTCCCTGAACAATCCAGTTTTGGCAGTATTTATGACCGCCATGACTATGTCTCTGAAGCATGGCATTATCAAGCTGTTGTTTGGTCACAGCTTGCCTTTAAACTTGATTTAACAGAATCAGTGTCAGGAAATATTTCATTACCATTCAATCAAGGAAGAATCAACTTATCTGACTGGTCTGAAGGACAGGAACTAAGTATGGCTTCTGTCCTTAGGAACTAATTCCTCATCTCATCCGTGGAGAGGAAGACTTTTTCTCCACTCACCCTACACAACACTGTAATTGAAGCTGGGTGGACTCCAGACATCACGCAAGATCATATGTTCCTTTAAAGACAGCTACAAAGTGAAAGCAAACCTTTCCTTTAGAAGTCCGACTTCCAGTCTTCAATGGAGCTCTCGTCAGTATTGAAACAAACATTTTGAGTACTATGTGGGAGATTTCTACACTTTTTATTCAATTGGATTTGCACTAAGTATAGGAACAGGATGTTATTTATGAGCCCAGGAAATTTTACTAAGATATGTGTATTTGCAATCATGACATCTAGATATCATTTGCTATAAGAATAATTATATGGGGAAGCCCTTGTTTAATTGTTTAACGTATTTATTACAATAGAAGTGGTTTTTTTTAAATGCAGCCCTGTAAGAACCTTTATATAGAGAGCCATAAAATCAATACCCTAATCAAAGAACTGTGGAGTTTCTCAACGGTTATCTTGTTATCATGCTTCCCTGACACACTCCTATAGCTGATTTCCTACAACCACACAGCGTTTTTAACAGAACCTCAGATACAGCAACAAAAACCCTGTACTTATAGTTCTGTGACTAAACAGCAGGTTACTCTACTATTCTCTCATCTCTCATGAAGTGTAAATCAACAGCCCTGCTCAGAAAAAAGTCAGTCCCAACCCACAGAGATGTGCCAGTCTTCTTAGGTTATGTCACCAGGAGAAGAGAATACTCTGTATAAGAGTTCTAATTTACTCGGCCACTGCAGAAAACCTGAACACAGTGGTTGTTTAAAAGCAAAAGCACAACATCCCGAAGCAGTTTGTGAGTCATGTAAATTCTCACCATGCAAGGTGTGATCTGTGCCTAACACATTCCACTCTGCAGGCAGTTTCAGGTGTCTGAATGCCAGTGCAACCCTCTCATCGAGAGAATTGACATCTCCAGAAGGGGGTCCTGATCGGTCCAGGAAACGAGTGAAGTTCAGAGCCTGCTGATTTCCAGCACTGGTTGCCAGGAACTGAGCTGCATCATATGCCTCATCCTGGATGAAATGGAAGTCTTCTTCAGCTACTACAAACACAGGCAGGCCCTCTTTAGAAGCACAGAGCAGCACTTTCACTGTCTCGCAGCAGTCATGACCTAAAGAGAGCACAGGTAGCAAAAATAATTGAATTGACTGATGAAGAACCCCTAGTGGGTCCATTCAGCTTTTATCATAGCACACAAGATTTCTCCTCCAAAAAGAAAACCTTCTTCTCCCAATTTCTTTAAATTCTAGTTTTAGTTTTCTTATTGATATTTGCAAATATAAATGATATCTTTAACAAATGGTGAGCAAACGTGAATTCCTGCTTTCAACATTCTGGTCACATGGAACAGGCAGTACCAACTAGTGCTGTTACATTTGAACAAACTTCAGAATGAAAGTTTAGGATCCTATAAGGTAGAGCACAAAGTAGGCAGTCTAAGGCTTACTGAGTTGAGTTAGATCTGAAATAACAACAGGAAGAATGGGGATATGGGAGGAGCAGCACAGACAGCCCCACACCACCACACAGTAAATCCAAGACTGTAGAACGGTTAAAAGAATAAGTTTTCACACAAGGCAAGGTCCAAAAGTTACATAAGAATTGTTGTTCCCAGATACTTTCTACCTGTCCCAACCATTAAGGCAATAAGCATGTCAATCAAATCACCAGGTTCAAATAAAGATGATGCAATGCTGTGGCTACAAGCCCAACTCAGGAAAAGCAACACAAGCAAATAGAACTGTGCTTCCCACTCTACAGATCAGCAGGCACCACACGGCCTTAGGCTAAGTAACAACTACGTGCCACTGCAAGCTCCACCAGGGCCAAACTTCTCAGACATAGCAGCAGGAAGCTCTGGTGGGTTAGGTATTCTTACAGAACAAGACTCTCTTCTCCAAACCTTCCTACCCTTTCAGAGTTAAGTATTTCCAACATGGAGATCATATGTAACAAAGTATATAGTGCTTTTTCTCAATTTTCTAACACTGATCTCAAATAGCTATTACATTCTGTTCCTATCATCACCACTTTGAGGGAGAGAGGGAAAGAAAGAGAAGATAATTTTTTTCATATACCTGAAAAGAGTAAGTTGTTTTTCCATTTACTTTTTCCAGAATCTTCCTTATATCCGTTGCCCTTATGACACAACATAGTTCTCACTGTTGTTATGAGTCTGTATTAATAAAATGTGCTTAATAACCAAGTAACTACTATATACCGGGTATTTAGTAGATCATTTTCTCTACGTAACTATTTTATAATTAAATAAAGTAGCATACATAAGCTCCAAAGATACTGCAAAGCAGAATCCATTATTTATAGTCAAAGCTGATGTGAAAGCACACTGCCTATTACATTTATTATGACTCCAGAGCTTTGTGCCAAATGCTGTAAACAGAGAGGAGAGAATACCAAGTAAGCCGCTGCCTGAAGGAGCTGAGCATTCAGATGACAATCTATCTAACAGAGATGTTATCAATAATAACAGATACAAACTAAATTCTACCTTCAAACTTTAAAACTTGTGCCATAGAGAAGATACTGTACTAGCCTAAAATAGAAAACCCATGCTCTTAACCTATGCAAACAGACCTCATTCTTTCTTGCTAACCTCTTTCCCAAACTTTAGCACAGATAAAAACCCAAAAACTTGAATCAAAAGGCAATGGTACTAGAAATAAATATAATTTACTGGTCTGTATGTACACACAAATACACAAACCAAACAACTATGCTAAAATAATAGCACTGTATTCAAAGCTGTGAAATGTGCATGAATGCACAGAAATCTATCTGTGGCTGACAAAATGACTGCAAAGACAGAGAGAAATAAGGTAACCAAGGAGGGAGGGGACAAGTGGAAAGAGATGGAGGGAAGAGAGGAGGAACCATTGCATGAAGCTGTGAAAATGAAGCCTGGATTACACTTGGAGACCTCAGGAAGTTAGAGGTACCAACGCCATGGGAGGCCTGCCAGTAAGACTTGTACGCAGGAAGTAGAACCGAACCAAGAGAGAGAAGTGTGTTGCAGTCAATAAAGCTGGAAGGGTGACACCATCTAAGCCCTTTGACATCAGACAGTAAGCTACAGGATTTGAGAGTTTGCTCCACCGGGTTTCAGTCTTACTTGGGTCCAGTTTTTCCTCACTATGCCACCATTCCTCCCTTTTGGTTTTATATATATATATAAAACCTGTGCCACTGTATATGGCTAAGTAGGTAATCTGATTTTTGAATTTATAGGGATTTACAGTTAAGAGACTGTTGAGCCTCAGAAGAAACTACTTTGAAATGATGTTCAGACTGTGAAAGACTATATGGACTTCTCAAAGTAGACTAAATGCATTTTGCATTATGGTATGATCACAGGCCTATAAGGGTCAGAGAGTAGAATGTAGTGATTTGAGCGAGAATGGTCCCTATAAGCTCGCATGTCTGAATAAGTGGGTCTCAGTTGTGGAACTGTTTGGGAAGAATTAGAAGGAGTGGCCTTATTGGAAGAGGTGTCACTGGGGTTAGGATTTGAGTTTCAAAAGCCCACATCATTCATAGTTAGCTCTCTCTGCCTCCTCAAGGATCAACATGTGAGCTCTCTGCTACTGCTTTAGCACCAGGCTACCTGCCTGCTCCCACACTCCCCTCCATAATAATCATGGACTCAGTCTCTGAAACAAAAAGCACCAAATAGTCTTTCTTCTCTAAGTTGGCCTTGGTCACGGTGATCTGTCACATCAATTAAAGAGTAACTGAGACATCTCAATGGGCACAGAAGTAGTACACATATACAAATGCAGACAAAACAATCATAAACATAAAACAAAACTAAATAAAAAAAATAACAAAATACCTGCCTGACCTAGTGTGTGGTCAAAATACTCAAGGTTGGCAGAGTTACACTATCAGGCTCAAGATTAGTTTAAAACCCTATATCTTTTCAAATAAAACATGAGGAATAGAGGAGTCAGCATATTTTAAAACTACAGGCAGTCTATAGAGATCTAGGAATAAAGCCACATTGGTACAGATGAGTTTCTAAAGCTTACTAATGCAAACGTACTCCAGACAAAATGACTGGAGAGAACTGTTAGTCTTATGTCTGCCTTTGTACACAGTAAGTGAAGAGACATACAGACCTACCACTAAACTACAAAAGCAGTATGGGAAATTTCATCTAATTTGATACAATGGGGAAGTACAGTAGCAACGTTTTTCAGCTAGTTTCCATGGCGTTTTTGTTTCCATTCAATTTCTTGGTAACAAGAGAGGAACATAGTCAAAGGTTTTTAAAGGAAAAGCACTGAATTTTACTCAGTTTCCAAAAGAAGCTATCTAATAGAATTCAGAAAAGAAAATAAACAAACAAACAAACAAACCAAAATAAAACAAAACAAAATATTCCAGAAACTGTTAAGGGAAGAAATTTCTAACTTTAAGAGCACCTTAGCCTTCTACAAAGTCTATTTCATTTACAACAGAAACAGAAGATAAATTATGAGGTATTAAGAAGGCTCTGTTACCTACCAAGTAAACTATAGTGCATACTACTGATGGACACACTAGATTTGAGTGCCAACTTCTACTGCAGACGGGTGTGGTTATCCTAACACTCAGCCTTAAAGACTGTTTTTCTCATCATAAAATACCACCAACCTTACAAACTGTTGGAAATATTAGAAGGCTACACACAAAGCACATGGCAAACAGGCAGCAGAAACCAGCGGTTATTCTCAAAATACTGCTGCTGTTTAAGTCACATACTGGAAAAAATAGATCCCAAAAACTTGACAAAGAATTTCAATAGATAGCACAGGCCAATAAGTCTGTTAGACAAACTGATGCCTTTGACACTGCAGAACTGAAAAAATAAAGGGATAAAAAACTAAAATAATACAAGAAGCACCTAGGTAAGAAACAAGTTACCTAAGGTTAATGGTTCTCTCAAACTCATTCAATTCTAGGCCCTGTGGGTCAGAAGTATGTGTGCATGGGGTTGAGGGAGCTTCAATGTCTAAAACATCTGTACCCATGGAAACAAAAAAAACTGCTACAGATAAACGAAAGTACTAAAGTATGACCCAAAAAATTACTTCATTTCCTGTTAAGCTAAAAATGGAACATATCCCATCCGGGCCATCTCTTCTGAGACTAAAACCATCGAGCCTTTGTTTTTATCAGTGATCTAAAAAGGACCCTAAAAGCACTGGCTGAACTAGCCCAGGCCAATCCCACACAGAAAGGGTAGACTACAAAAGTCAGCAGTGGGAAATAAACTAGCTTTACTACTTAGTTTATCACAGAAGTGCTTAAGAACCTGGTGTGATCTTCTTCCTCAGGAGTGGCTGTGGAACAGCAAGTGAAATGCTCTGTATGCAGACTGCCCCTCCCGGCAGGAAAGGATTACATGGAGAAACACGCACTCTCATGCTACCAGATCTTGGCCAAATAATGGCAGGTGCACAGATTTGGTGTATTTACAAAATGTCTCTATATGTACAGGAATAATTAAACAACACAATAGCAAAGCCCAGAACCCTATCATGTGCACTGTGAAAAAGGGCAGGCTACCGAATTCTAAAATCATGACTTCTGTATTCCAGACAAAACCTTTAAGCTAGTGCTTCTCAATCCTTCTTCCTATTATCATCACTCCCAGAAGCCTTCTTAGTGTTTCCTATTAAACCTGCATGACAAAAAATCCGAATTTCATTGCTATGCCATGTGTGTGTGTACTTTGTATGTAAAAAATAAGAATTTCTGACGCACACACCCCCCAAATCCAATTTCTACTCTCAAATTATACCATTTCTGTTGTAATACATTCCTTGTGATTACAGTGTTGTGTTCATAGGTCCACGATGATAAAATATATAGTTTTTACCTCACTGTCACAAGGACAGCGAACAACAGATGTGGGTATTTTTTCCTTTCTTCAACTACTTCTTGGTTTGTTTTTCCAGTATAACAATTATATGCACCGTATTAACTGATTTTTAAAAAAACAAACGGATGAACTCAAAGCTTTCAAGAAACAGTCTTACAGTTGGATTACACAGACCATCATACAGGGTTTGGTTAAAAATAACTGATAACTGTTAGTAAGGAGGTTCTAAGAATTTTTTAAAATACACTTTTTAATTTGATAATAAATCCCTGCTGCTAAAGATTATGTTGGTTCACAAGGAATAAATAAAAAAAAAATACTGTGCTACACGCACAGGACTACTTTGTAAGATCTAAGCTTCCGGTACTCATTCAGTAAATGGAACTATAAACACAATGAAACTACCTTACATGGTCAACTATCCCTGATAAGTATGAAACAAAAGAAAAATACTTAAGTGTTGAGTCTAGTTTGGCATCACTGAAGGTTTATAATTTTACTGTCAAACAAAAGCCTTGTCATGGATTCTAAAAGTAAATTAATAGTGTACACCAAAGCCTTTCATAACACAATGTACAGAAATCTCCATTCCTTTTATTTACTTATTTATTTATTTTTTGAGACAGGGTTTCTCTGTGGCTTGGGTGTCAGCCTGTCCTGGAACTTGCTCTTGTAGACCAGGCTGGCTTTGAACCCACAGATATCCGCCTGCCTCTGCCTCCTCCTGAGTGCTGGGATTAAAGGTGTGCACCACCACCGCCTGGCTTCCATTCCACTTTTAAATGATAAAAGCATTATTTGCTTTGTCTAAACTGACTACAAAAGTAACCCTCCCCAAATAGTATTGTATAATCCAAAAAATACCTTTGAGATAGTTCAGTAAAATTGAAATTATAGTCTTCAACAAGTCATCTTAAAAATTGCTTTAAATTTTTGTTTTGTTTATTATTATTGGAGGAAAGGGGGCAAGTACAATGGGATTGCATATGGAGGTCAAATAACAATGTTTGGAACCCAAGTCTCTCCTTCCATTCTGGATTCCACAGATCAAAATCAGATTTTCAGACTTGCATAATAAGACAGAATTAGAAACATAGAATGGTTATAACTGTATTACATGATGTAAAATTTTTTTCTCTAAGATAATTTAGAAATGTCTCATTCCTAACCTATTTGCAGAAAATATTTGATAAAAGGTTATAGACTAACATCAAAATATAGCTGCTTTTTGAAGGTCAATCAATCATCTGGTTTTAGTAAGAACTAAAATGTAACTAAACACAGACAATGAATCACACAGAGAAAAACCAAAGCCAGCTATATGAATAAATCATGACATTAAAAGGAAGAACAAGGCACAAAGCTTTTTCTTCTTAGAGCTCAGATGACTGGAAATGGCAGAGCTAGTCCGCGAATAAGTAGAAAGGGCACAGAGAAATTCCTATCAGGAACACCTGCTGCCAAAAAAAGACAGTGAATATTTATGCAGTAATAGCAACGTGCAAAGCGCTATACAGATTTTCCGTCAAGAATCTTGATTAACCTGACACTGGCCCTCAGCAGACAGGAAATTGGAGGCTATCGTTATCACTGACTGACGCACTGAAACCATCAAAGTCACCACTGGAAAGAGAACAGAGACTACAGTGACAGGCTAAGAACTGCACTCAAGAAACCAGAAACTCCTTTTGCATTTCCACAAAGAAGAGGGAAAGGGAAAGGGGAAGGGAGGATAACATGTGCACCTTTCTAGAATGCAGTCCCTTCTGAAAACCAGAGCAACAATGCCCATTATGCAGTAGGGATTACTAGAAAAGCTGATTCAGCTTACACCAGTGAAAACAGAATCGGTGCCTCATGAAGCTGAAATAAAAAGGAAATGGGAAAAACAGAGTGCATGAGTGCACGAGAAGCTGAGTGAACAGATAAATGTCCAAAGGCACTGAAGTGTTTCTTTTCTAGAAAAAGCATACTGAAGAAGGGAAAACACAGGTCTAAGATGACCATAAGAGCAGACTCAAGTCAGTTTGATCCTCGGTTAAAAAGCCAATCCCAAAATACAAACAAGATATTTGAAGTTGTTTGGGTCCTGCGCCCATCCTATGGTCTTGAATATCTACCTCTACTCCTCCACTACAGTATGTTGAACTAATCCAAATGACAGTCTCTCAAGGAGACAAGTAAACAAAATGTCTCAAACATGATGACTAAAACAGAAGGATTCGGTTTCTCATACCCGAGTATTCTCTAGCATACAATAAAGCCTCACAAGCTAAAGTGATGCCATCATCTTCATTAGCCTTCCCTGGGTACACGAGGAGCTTTCAGAATTTTGCTGTAATTAGGCACTTCCTATCAGAAATCTTAACGAATTTAGGGGGTAGAGGAAGAATGGAAGAATGGGGTTATTTGAGGAGGAGAAGAAGAGTGAGTCAGTAAGCAACATAGAGAATAGAAGATTTAGGTAAGGAAAAAGCTGATAAATAGAAACAGGAATTCTGTATTCTGTGTTATAAATGAATGAATGGATCAAGAATGACAAAACTAGTAGCACAGTGCAATGCTGATTCTGGTTAGATTAGATTAGATCACTAGGGCAACAGTATTCAGAATCAATAAACACAAATGGACACCCACAGAGGGTGGAGCTGGGGCGTTCCTGGAAAACAAACAAACACACACACACACACACACACACACACACACACACACAGAGTGACAGAGAGACAGAGACAGAGAGAGGAGGGGAGGAATAGAGGGAGAGAGGGGAGAAGAGGAAGGAGAAGAGAGGAGTGAGAGAATTTTAATCATAAATTGTAATTAGGAAGAAATTAAGCCATAAAACCCATCTCACTTCTTAGTAAGTCTGCCCAGAGACTGATTCCCGGTTAGAGAACCCTTCTCCCTTCACCAACACACAATGAGCTAAGCAGCTGAAATGCTGCATGGCACCTGCTAAAGTTTTAGATCACCTTAAGTTTCTGACATGATACACATCACAGAAAACAAGATGGCTGGAGGGCTGAGTAACGAGGATGTCTAATATTCTTTAGAAAAGAGCTCACTATCTCTCCTAGCCACCTCTCTATATTTGGGAAATACATTCCTAAGAACTACCTGGAATCTCTATAAATCTCAAAGGTAGGCGAAAGAAAAACAACCTGCAACTGCTACAGTTACAATCTGCAACTGCTACAATTACAACCGCTACAGTTACAACCTGAAACTGCTATAGTAACATCCCGCAACTGCTACAGTTACAAGCACTACAGTTACCACCTGAAACTGCTACAGTTACAAGCATTACAGTTACAACCTGCAACTGCTACAGTTACAAGCATTACAGTTACAACCTGCAACTGCTACAGTTACAAGCGCTACAGTTACCACCTGAAACTGCTACAGTTACATCCTGCAACTGCTACAGTTACAACGTGCAACTGCGGTTCTCACAATTTTGTAAGTAGTGGACATTAAGTCACTTTATAGGAAATGGCACAGAAAAAGAAACTGGCAGACTTATTTGGCACAGTAAGATTCAATATACTCAAAGTGATCAATAAAGTAATAACTTTAACACCATGGCTACCAACAGGGGACCCACTAGAGCATGCTGGCATGTGAGTTACTCCATCTTATTCTCTAACAAGAAATAATGAAGCTATCAACATTATTTGGAGTATTCTTCAAAGTGCGCTCTTCTGAATTCTGGTGAAAACTTGCCCAACTGTTAACTGTAAAGGAAGACTAAGGAAAAAACCCAGCCCCAAACACAAATCAATGTATCTTCAGATGTTGGACAGGCAAAGAGAAAACTGCTACGTTATCATCCAACAACACTGCCCTGATGACTTGTAACTGATTTTTAAATTTTTGTTTAAATTTACAAATACAATGGTAAGTAACCCTGCACTGCATGATGTCCTATGGTTTCTAAATCTGTGTAACTGACTTCATGAGAAAGACACTATAGTTTCTGCACCCCAGACACGAGGGACGCATTACTAATTAGGTTTTACCTTGTTTTGTTTGGTCACCATGAAATTCAGAATGAAATCTGAAGTATCATCATGAGAATGCATACCTTCCACATATAAATATTCTCCAACTCTCAACATCCAATAAATTGGTTTTTGTTTTTGCTGATCCTGTTATTGCTCAATTTATAACATTACTTTATTTCCTTTACTTCTAGTTAGATTCAGGCATGTATGGAACACACAAAAGCATTATCAATGTACTTAAAGCTCAACAGCTGTTAGTACTCTGGTTTGCTCCCTCTATTACTCTATTGGGGGGGTTCACTACTATTAAAGAAGCCCAGTATACTGGTATAGGCCTGTAATCCCAGCACTCAGGAGACTGAGGCAGGACACAGAATTTCTCAGCCACTCTTGGCTATTCACAGCTAGCCCTTGCCTCAAAATAAAAGCAAACTAACAAATACCTTCTAGAAGCTAGAAAAAAATTTCACTCAGATACTTACCAGGAGCAATTGTCTCCAATGTATCAGAGCTGACCTTCCGCGTACTTGTGCAGTGATAGAGGGTAGAACCGGAAAATATCAAGTAAAAAATAGCATCATCTTCAACTTTGTCCTCTTCAGCAAGCAATATTGTAACAACACAATCGCCCTAGGAATGGAAAAGAGTTCACAAGTCTGAATTATTAAGGTTCCTGGGAACCTGCTAAATTTCACACCTCATGATTACTACCAAGTCTATCTGTCCCCCAACAAAGGTGACGGCATCTAGATATGCCTAGAAACAGCAGTGTTCATTCAAATTCCACCTACAAAGATTTACTTAGGTCCATTAAACTTAAATTTCCTTGATTGTATAAATGGAAGCAACCCTTCTGTCTTTAGAGCTGATATATGAAAACTCATGGGACAGAGTGAACTCTCCATCAATTAAGATAAAATCACGTTTTGAACAACGTGTGCCTCCTAACCACCTGAGATCCCTGTTTTCCTTTAGTCATCCTTCCACTAAGTCTTTACAATAGGTAGCTATCATGCCAGAACCTCTGCACACACCTTTGTCAATATTTATGATGAAAAACATCTTTGTCTACCAGTTCCAAATACTCTTCTATCAGTTTTTATAAGTTGATGTTTTTAATAAAAATGAGGCTCATAGTTAAATATACCCTGTGAAATACAGCCTTAATTACCATTCTTCTCAATTATAAACAATTTGTGCTATAACCATAAACTAACAAAAAACTTTAACACATGAAAGTTTGGGGTACTAGGATTTAATATTCTACAAATCTTAGTAATGAATTATGCAAACAATAATTTAGTGAAAACCTGGCCGTTTTAACACTAAAATTGGGGGTAAGTTATCATTTAATTTATATTTTTTCTCTTTCATTTTATCAACATTGAGGTATGTAAGGCAACCCTGCCACCCTGTGGCCACATTATTAAGCTCAGAGTAAGTGAAAGAGAAGGCAGCACTTTGCTATCACTGAAAACCCAAAATCATGAGGTCAAAGCAAAGATCAAGTGTAATAAATGTTAACAGCACATTGATTTCGGAGACTTAGTTCAAAGTATTTCCTGGAGCGCAAATGTCACTTTTATTTTATTCTGAGTGCTCAAGTCCCCTAAATGCAATTTAAGTCAGAATGAACCATAACTCTGAATAAGGCATAACTTATCTGGAGCACTATAACGGGAACACTCCAAAGCACCCTAACACAAGGGATATCGAGGCCAGGAAAAGACTTACTAACTTTGGTCACTACTCCAAACTGTATTTTGGTCTTCTGCATGTGTCTTTCTCTGGAAATGTTCACTATTCTTTAGTATGATGCAACCAGTTTATGTGTCTGAGGCACAATGAGAATAGTCCATTTTCTCTAAGGAGTCCCCTCATAGTCTACAAACAGAACACAAAAGTTCCATCCTTTTCTTCCCGTGGTCGGAAATTAAGACCCATGGGCCACACCCCGCCTCTTGCTTGTTTTGTTAATTTCCGTGTCAAAAGCAAAGCTTCACTGGAGCCAGCTGTGCCCACTCAGTCAAACACTCGCACACTATGGTCACGTTCACTTACTACCTACATCTTTACAAGAGAGGACGTCTACTTAGATTTCTAATTGAAATTTGTTCACTTAGATTTCTAAACTGGAACTCTAATAATGAATCCTCCTTTGCTGAACGAAGGAATCCTCTCCATGTGAGCATCCACAGTCTCTTGCCAAGGTACTGCTTGTGCCCATACTAGTTAGGTTTGGGGCTTCCTTTCAATGAGGGCAAGAGAAAGTTGACATAAGCAACTAACATCCTTTTAACAAAGTTTTCAATACCAACCTCTTTTCTCACTCCCAAGACAAAAACAACTAAGTTCTGAATTGCTTTCATACTTTTTAAAAAGCTAAGTCACATAAGCTTATACCCAAGAGAAGGGAACAAAGCTTTATTCAAATACTTCAAGGCAACTCAAACGCTAAATTCCAAAGGCACTTGGCATTGAAGTAGCTGGTTCCCTCTGACAGTCGCAGAGCAAACAAATTTCACATTTCATAGGTGCAAGTGACTCCTATTTATGGTTGTTCACTAAGCACCTACTATTAACTGGAGATGACTTTGAAAGATTAAGCAAGTGGGGTTGAAGAAGAGTTGCAGATCTCAGTAAGAATTTGTATCCAGGCGATTGATTGGTTTTATCTCTACTTTCCATGAAAGAAGCCCTGATAAATTACCCTGCTGTTCAAAACTAGGCCCAACCCATAGAATGCACAGAATAAAAACAGTATGGCTGTACAGTTAAGTCTGTTACTGCTAACTACACAGATGAGCTTAATAACAACGGTAATGTTCAAGATAGTCTCAACTATTATTTCAGTCTTACCCACTGAGGGGAAAGGATTCCATCTATGTTATCAGTCTCCAGTAACACCAGCCCAAGAAACACGGTGCTGTCCTTAGAAAGATAAATTTTTCCCTTTCTTCAGTAATGAGAAGTACATCCTTGAGCTTGATTATTTTTAGGATCATAATTGGTTTTGCTGATAGATGACATAATAACTAATGAAAAGGGCAGTCTACATTAAGCATTCTTAGACAGATGATCCCACAAATATAAATACAGTGATTAAAAATGGTAATTGCCCATAAAATAGGTTTTTAATAAAAAGATTATAAAAATAAAGGAAGATTCTGAATGGTGGTGAGTCTCAGTTGCCCACATCCTGAACTTACTTACAGAGAACATCGACTATATTAGTAGCACTGCAAAAATTACCTTAATGATTGAGGAAAAAAATGTTTTTAACTTTGACTTCTCATCAGGATGCTAAGAATATGTTTTCTTTTCTTCAGACCAAAGACTTTCTCTCTACAAGACCTTGCCAGAAGACTTCATTTCACAAGGTACTGGTCATCCAGGACCCTCCTTCAATGAGTAGGAATGTGGGGGAAGTGGGTAATAGAATGGAAAAGAGCTAGGCATTTCAGGAATAAGAAATAATTAATTATGCCACAGAAGTAGATGGAAGAAAAAGGACGTGGGAAACAGAAAACATGGTAAATAGAGACGGGGGAAATGTAGGAGGAAACTGGGGTAAGGAACTGGTACAAAAGAAGAAATCCCTCATGTATTGAGTAATGCTGGCCACAATATTAGAAGGTGGGTCTGTTCAGCAGCAAGATAACTACAGCAGTCTCCTGGCCAACTTATGTGGACTCATGAGATCCAGCTGTTAGATTTCTGGGAATTCTATGATTGGAATGCTAAGCACAGCTTCTATTAAAAGTTAAACTTACAAATAAGTAAAATAGATTAAAAGCAAATATAACATACATTAAAAGCCTATATTAACAAGTCTATATCTTACTATATTGTTTTGAGGTTTATATTATGGTGTGCATATGGAAGAAAATCTATATAATAGTGTATGTGCTATTGACATGTTTTTCCCCAGGGTTACATCGCTTGACAAGTCTGCCCCTACTGAAGTGGGATGGATAGCTTGAAATCAATCACTAAGGGAGAAATTACATTACTAAAATTGGCAAATGTTACATATCAGGGCTAGCGATAAAACATTCTGATAAAAGCAATGTAAAGGAGGGTGGATTTATTTAGGTCACAGTTCCAGATTACAGTCCATACTGGAAGAGAAGTCACAGAGGCAGGAGCTTGAAGAAGTAGGTTATACCCCATTAAATATTCCATTTTCTCAGTCCATTTTCTCCTCTTAAGTCAGGGAGTAATGCCACCCACAACGGGCTGGTATTGCCACCCTAATTAATATACTCAAAATAATCCCCATAGGTAAGACTAGAGATTTACTTCCCAAGTGATGCTAGTTTCTATCAAGTTGACAACCAACATTAACCATCACAAGAGCCTTTATTTCCAAATGGTCGGCTAAGGACCAGAGGGTAAAGAATTTTCATATCAGGCCCAGTTACGATGGAGTACTTTTCCTGTTTTAACTTTATACCCAGAGCTATAAAGGAGGAAAGCAATTCTGCTTGTTTCATAAGAATTAAATGACTTATTTTTTTTTTTAAAGGGACCTATAGCGATGCATTGGCCACTGCTGTTGTACACGGAGCCTACCTAGTTAAGAAATGTAAAAGGCTCCAGAAACAAATAACTTTGGCCTGGCAGTCTGTCACTGTGGTGATGAGAATGAGATGTCCCCCCAGTCTCGGATATACAATACTTGGTTCCAGTTGGTGGCACTGTTTGAAGAGGCTTAGGAAGTGATGACCTTTTATTTTCATTTCTCAGATTTTTGTTGTTTTCTTGTTTTTTTTGGGGGGGGTGGTTGAAAGAGAGAACATAAGTGGAGTGGGTAAGGAGGCAGAGGGGGAGGATCTAGGAGGGGTTAGGGGAATGGGAAAATATCATCAAAATATATGGTATGAGAAAAGTTTTTTTTTTTTTTTCAAGACTGGGTTTCTCTGTGTAGCCTTGGTTGTCTTGAAACTCATTGTGCAGACCAGGCTGGCCTCTAACCCAAGAGATCTGCCAGCCTCTGTCTCCTGAATACTGGGATTAAAGGTGTGTACCACCACTCATCAAGGAAACAATTTTTGATTAAAAAAAATAGAACACAAAGTTAGGTGGGTAGATGGGGTGAATATAAGAGGAGTTGGGGAGGAACGTGACTATGATCAAAATGTCGTATAAAATCCTCAAAGAATTAATGAAGATATTACTTTAAAAAAGACTTCTAAGTTATATACAAGGCATGGTCCTGAATTGAATACTAAATGATCTTTTAAAATTGCCACTAGATTATTAGGACAACAGGCAAATCTTGAATGAGATTTTTACATATTTTATGCTGTTTCAGTGTTCACTTTTCTGATATTTTCTAATTATGCTGATTATAAGCCAATATTATTGCTCCTGTTCTTAGCAAATACACAATGAAATATTTAAGATAAAAGAGCATAATGACTACACCTGTCTTTACATGTTTCAGAAAAACGGCAACAGATAGGTGAAGAGCATGGACTGCTTTTGCAAGACCTGAGGTCCATTTCCAGCACTCATATCAGGGAGCTCACAGCAACACCTAACTCCAGCTCCAGGGACAAGCTCACACCTCCGGCTTCTGCAGGCACCTGCACTCACATGCACATATCCAGAGACACGGACACACATACACAGAAAGAAAATCTTAAAAAATACGGTGAGAGCATGATTATGCCAACATTAACAAGAAAACAAGAATGAACTTGCATTTAAGGTATGAGAGTTTTCTGAAATCAATTTCCCAAAATGAGATTTAAACCCACCACAGTAAAGTGAAACTAAGGAAGTTGGTAATAACTAAGTAAATCTGAATATTGCTCCAAACTCCTATCTTTCTATGAGATGGAAGAGGTGGGAGAGAGCTACCTTTTTTATATAGGTACATATACAACTAGGCTTGCTCCTCTGCTTTGAGCACATTTGTTATCATTTTGCAAAATCATTTCCTAAAGCAAGCAAAGATTGATGACCTGATACAACTTCCCCAGCAACAATGCAGACTTTTTCCTTATAAACTCAAGGCAACTTGTGCTCAATGTCACTGGACGATTTCACAACAGAGGAACCCTCTGTAACAGCAAGCAAAGCCAGAGCAGACTGTAGTCATTAGAAATCCCAGTCTCCAGTAAAAGAAACAAAGGCTCCTCAAATGGTTGGTTCAGGTCTGTTAGATGAGTCCAGAACACTCTCTCTTGAGAGAGAATAAGGAGTAGGAAGGGGAGGAACTCAGAAAGTTAGAAAGGCCTGCCTTAAGTACACACCCAAAGACCAGATTAAAGTGGCTCCTTCTAGACAAATCTGGGACTATTGGAAAACCAAATAACAGGGCTGGAGAGATGGTTCAGTAGTTAAAAGCACTGACTGCTCTTCCAGAGGACCCATGTTCAATTCCTGGCACCCATATGGCAGCTCACAACTGTCTGTAACTCCAGTTCTAAGGGATCTGACACCTGAATACAGATATACATTCAGGCAAAACACCAATGCATATAAAATAAAAAAAAACAAATTATAAAAAGAAAACCAAATAATAAATTTTAAACAATTTTTTAAAATAAGAAGTGCTACCCATCCTAAGTAAAGGACAGATGGGTACTCACTGCACTGATTATGGAGTTTGTACATAATCTGAACACTACTAAAATTATTTGTAAATGAAAGGATTTAAGAACAAACAAACAAAACCCACAATGCCCCAAAGGTTCTAAAAATATAAAGGACTGGGGATGTAGAATGCTCTACCAATGTAGATGCAATACAGTGTTCCATAATTAAACAGCTAGCTCGGTAAAGCCCACTTAAAACTGGGCCCTGAACTCGGAGCACGCGACCTGTCCTTACTCTCACACAACTGCCCCTCTCTTAGTTATACAGGTAAACTGAATCATACAATACAGCATTTTCAGCACCAAACTTGCTTCTTGAACAGTAAATGTTTGAGTGTATAGAAGGCAAGATAAACTAACACCTACTACTATTGCTTTCTAAATGTCTGCTGCAGCTCAGGACTGAGCTATGTGCAATGTAGTACTACAGGACATTCTTATTCCCAGTTTAGTGATGAGCAAAGTACTAACTATTTATTTATGTGTGTGCCTAGGGGTATTATGTGCCCCATGTATTTATGTAGGAGCCTACAGAGGTCAGAAAAGGGCTTTGGATTCCCTGAAACTAGAGTTACAGGTGACTGTGAGCCACCAAGTGGGTGCTGGAAACCAAACATAGTTCCTCTCCGAGAACAGTCAGCTCTCAGAACTGCTGAATCATATCCCCAGTCCTAAGGCCCAGAGAATGTTTACTTTAATGACTTGCATGAGAACAAAACTAGAAAGGGTCAAAATTAAAATTCAAGTACAATTCCAAAGCTTATATTCTTCTCATTATTCTGATCCTAAAGGATAAAGCCTAAAACGGAAATAAAAGTGGTGTGTGTAAATAAGTAATCATCAATAGAAGAAATATATATATGAAACAGTAAACTTTCAGTAGATACCAAAAGAGATGTTTAAAATGAACAGGGATGTTCATCCTAAAATACTTCCTATTTCTCTTTAATAATCTGTTATCAATAATACTAGTAGTTGGTAACAACATGAGCTTTTTTGAAGATCGTATAATCTAGACAAGATATAATTGTTAGTCTGCACTAATTAGGTAAAGCTAGTCTGTATAAAGTTAAAAGACTCTTGCCAGTTGCGGCACACCCTACAGTACTCAGTGAGGCTGGTGGCTGGCTATATACGCACATACTGCTCTCGCAAAGGACTCAAGTTCCCTCCAGGAGCAGTGACAGACATGCACCTCTGTCAGCAGCTTTTCAACAAGATGAATGCTCACATACTACATTGAAGACTATAACCAGGAGAGCTTCTGTAGAAATGCCTATAACCCATGCTGCCCCAAACTCAAAGTAGATCATTTTAGGTGGACACACAAGCCCCAAAGATGTCATCACAACACAGCTGAGTGACAGAAAGTACTAGTTTATGCTGGCATTCTTTAAAGTGGCTGGCCTCTAGCAAAGCAAGTACATCCTTAGTGTTTGATGAGTTGAACCTAAGATATTTCATATTTTAAAAAAGAAACTTCAAATACTACACAAAATAAGTACATCAAGTCTGTCTTTTCCTCTCATTGAAGACACTGGAGAGCACATGGGGGAGGCAGTGTGACAGAAAATGAGGCTATAAAGACAAAAGAATTCTTGCTCCTTTCAGGCTCAGTTTCTTCAGGGAGATTTTTAAAGCTGTACACAGCTCCAGCTGAATAAGAAGTACTGCAGGAAAAGCAAGATTAGGGAGAACAGACATGAAAGGAGATCGTGATGTGACTGAGAAAAGTACAGTAGAAAGGCTTCCCATAGAGTCATCTCTAAGGGTCCAAGAGAACAAAAGTTCTGTTGCTTGATTTCAAATTCCTCTTGAAACAACGAACTGACAAAGGTGACAAGGGAGGAGGTGAAAGAAATTAGATTCTAGATCCAGTCATTCAGGAAACAGCTGTGGAATCTGAGAATCTGTAAACACTAGCTATCACAGAACTTTTACAATGCCACATATCAATAGCAAACCCCAAATAAATATTAACTGCCCTTACACTTGCATCTTTATGAGACATTCTTTATATTGAAACTTACCCCAAACATTATAACACAAAATTTAATAATTATGGGACACAAGTTATGGGAGGGAGAGAAGGAATACTTATATGTCTGTCCAAACACAAAGTCTTCCTTCCATTCGAAAGCACTATTTCTTAAACGCCAAGAAGCAGCTCAGGAGCAGAATATTTGCCACTGTGCTGAATGCGGACTCTAGAGTGAGTGGATGATGAGTGGAAATACTTGTTCACTTTGCCAACAAAACCAACTCGTATATGTAATGACTGCCAAGCAATCATGCTACATTAGGAACTGTTCAGAACTAGGGTGGAAGGGGCTTATACTTTAGGACAGCAGTTCTCAACCTGTGGGTCGTGACCCCTTTGGGTCACACACCAGATATCCTGCATTATCAAATATTTATGATTAGTAACAGTAGCAAAATTAGTTATGACTTAGCAACAAAATAATTTTATGGTTGGGGGCCATCACAACATGAGGAACTGTAGCAAGGGTCACAGTGTTAGGAAGGTTGAGAACCACTGCTTTAGGAGGTCAGAAATAATCAGATCATAAAAAGTAACCTTGGACAAAAAAATTCCTTTGGGAAAAAGATTAATAAAAGGAGGAGACTGAAATGTGCATGAAGCAGGGGTGAAAAATATTTTCACACAAAGTGTGACAAGAATAGAGACAGAGAGGTTCCTCTGAAAAGTCACACGTAAGCTGAAACCTGACGGCATCGAGTCAGAGAGCACTGCAAACGGAAGGCAACTGCAAACCAGCATTAAGAGGGAGCAAAGCCCAGTGAGGAGACACACACTGACTGTGGGCAACAGGACTGGGGAGGGCATTACATGGGATTTGTTTGTTTTGAGTGTGCTCTTAAACCACTAGGAGGAGGGGCAAGCAACATAGTAACATAATTCACATCTTCTAAGAATTATAGTTCCTGTGTGAGGAAAATACTATGGACAGAAATTACAAACGAAGAAGATCACTTGGGAGGCCATCAAGAATGGTCCCAAGGGTAGACAACAGTGACACCACCTGCCCTTATAGCCTGTGGACTCCCCCTCCCCCATACACACATGCTGCCTTCCTATCTTTAAAAAAGAGAAACAGAACCTGATTTGAGTTCTTTATTCCTCCCAGCTCCTTCCTACTTGAAATGCTTTGAGTAGAACCTGCTGAAAGTCCATCTGTGAAGGTATCAAGTAAACAAAGTAAAATGCCACAAAAGAAGGAGCCCCCAGTGAGTGACATGTGGGTAAATCTTCCCAGAAACCATGGCCCACAATCTTGCTACTACTTCTTGGGCAAATCTTAAAAGAGCCACAGTGTAAGCGCTCCCTTCTAGGCAATGCCTGCCTGCCCTCAGGAGCAGTGAGGTCCGATACAGGGGGAGCAGACACCACCGCCACCACACCAGATGGCTGCTGCTGTATGGGCGGACACCAGTTCCACAGGAAGAAGGCTGTGACCCCTGTTATAAAATTTGCACTCTAAACCACAACATCGCCCCCCCTCATCAAGTTTTGAGTAAAATTCATATCAACTCAGAAAGACTGGAGTTTTCTGAACTATGCCAAAGGGAAGTTGGTCTCAAGAAAGAGGTAAACCATTTTTTTGTACCATTCAACACCACAAATTTCTGTTTTAATCCTAACGCCCAGTAATGAAGGTGAACAGCCTTTCAAACCAAGATCACAACAGTCTCTACCATGTATATGCTGATCTCAGGTCTAATGTAGTGGTTGTGAAATTTTTCCTGTGAACTTAGAAAAACTTTCAGCTTTGTGGAACATAGACAGTCACTGTCACAATTACTCAGTTCTCTTTTTTCACAGCTCAAAAGCAGACATGCACAACAACACATAAGAAAACAAGGATAGGGCTGGCAAAATAGCACATCTTAAAGGCCCTTGTCGGAACCCCCCACTCAAGTCTCACAATCTCCTCACAGACTTGTGTGTGATCCACAGTCTACACGTTGGAATAAGAGAACCTACTCCCACACTGGCCTCTAACTTCCACGTTCATGTTCTCTCTACAAACAACTAACTAGAAAAATAAAAGCATGACCCTGCTTCAAAAAGCAGGTAGTTGGCAGATGTAAGTCTGTAAACTCCTTGTCTAAAAAGCTTTTTGGGGGATGTGTGAGGTGATCAATGCTGCAGCACATACTAAGAAGAACTCTACTGTCCCAGACAAACGCTTATGGTTTCTTTTATTTAGATGAAATCATGCTATGTGTTCCTCAGCAGGGACGGACACAAAACTGTACATACATTTTACTGGTTCTTGTTCTTGGCCAAAACCAACAAGAAACACATGAGGAATTCATTCCTGAATGAGTAAGAGAGACTTAGACAAACAGAAAGTGCACAAACAGAAGCTACAGGCTAACAAAAGAGAAAGAAAAGGAAATAAATAACCCAGTTTCAGAATATAAAGAGTTATTAAAGAAAGTAAAACAGCAGGAGTCTTTAAAAGAAGGGGGAGCACAAGTAGGAACTAAGTAGACAGACAAAGGGTAAATCCACGCAGAGGAGGTGAATGGATGCATACAAAGTCACAACGCTGATAAAATGACACGGCACAGTCATGGAGCAATATGCCGTGGCTTGAGCACCAGGAGCACATAAGCCAGGACCAGAGTTCCTAGTCCGATGTACACTAGACAAAGGGGAGCCAGGGAAAGGCTACATCATCTGCCACACATGGCTGGTAAAGGTTACGTATGCTCATCATGACACTAACACCATTACCCTTCAAATGTGTTTGTGGATGAGCAAGAACTTTCCTTTTCTGCCTCTTATCTGTCTTGCTCTGCTTTACTTTCTTCTCTAACACTTATTATATGACTCATACATTTAACAATATACAGTATATCGATGTACAGAATTCTACAACAGCATATTTATCTGAGTTATGGACATACTTGCTTTATTCAATGCTGTATCAGCCCCAAAGTGTATCAAGTTGTTTTAAGTGTTCAATAATGTTGGCTGGATAAAAAAATTCTTAACTCCATTCTGCAAACAATCTCTCTCCCCAACGTCTATTATGGGGATAACTGGATGAGAAGTCAGAAAATCTAAAATGAAATGCTCTGAAGATAAGAGTTCAGCTGAAGTCCATAAAAAAACAGTTAAAAGGAAGCAAGACTCAGAAACACTCATGATAAGAAACTATAACAGGATCATCCCATCTCTCGTACCTACTCTTAGAGGAAAAATGCTCAGACACATTCCAAGAGCCTTGGGTAAAGCTCACTACCAACTAGCAAGCAAAGCTTTAACTTTCCTTAACAACATAAACAGAAACCGACTGAGGAATTTACTGATTTTAGTACCAACTAGGTCACCGCAGATACAGACGAGGGTTGATTTCACTGGTAGAAAATATCATACAGTTTTTTTGATGTCTCTCTTTTGACAGATGATGCCCAATTAAACCCACTTATCAATCTTCTTTTAACATATTCACATACATTCCAGTTAAACGTGTTCCTCTCTTCAATGTTAACAGAACTCAGTATAAACAATACTAGTAATAATGAAGTTGCTACTACTGTTTTCTTTGTCATTCTGCAAAAGCAAGACAGAAGCAAATGCAGATTTGTAGGCTTCGCTTCTTTGTTCTAGCGAGACAAAACCAGCAGGTGGCGCCCAATTGATGTTTCTTTCTCTGTGGAAGAGAGTTCCTCCCAAATCCAAGAATTTTGAGACTTAAGATGAAATGGAAACAAAATACAACATGTTTGGAAACCATGCATATATGGAAGTCACGTAATGATAGGTGTCCCTAAAGAGAATGGAGTTTTTAACATTGTTCCAAGTTCTTTCTGTTGCTGTATACTGCTCAACTTCTCATTCTCAGTCTGTTTTTGTTAAACAGACACTGCTAAACTATCTGCAGGGTGCTGGACCTAGATTTCCTGGTTTGCTCATTTGTTTGTTTTTTAAAGCAACTTCTCCTCTCTCAGGACTGTTTCACAACTATGTGCAACTGCTCAAATAATTAGGTCAACACTTAAAGAGACATTCTCCCTTCTGAAACAGGATCAGATATTTGCTTAAAATGCAGAAAACATAGTTTATTATTATCATTATTATTTCCATTTAGAATTTCAAGGAAGGAGCTGAAAGCTACTAGGTAGCATCAGGTCTTCTTCACTCTGTACCCCTCTTCCTGGAAACAAGATACTTAGCTATACTGTTAATCATGCTGTTGCTGATTTAAAGACAGCATACTGGCTTGGCTGTTGTACTCAGCTCTCAGTTACCTGCTATCATCCTGGATTACTTATTATTCTTGATTCTCTTCCTTCTCCTCCAAAGTCATCAATGAAGCTATTTCGCCAGTTTTATATTACCCTTACACACTCTAGACAGTACAGAAGTTTCCATAAATCTGGTCAGGTACCCAAAAATGCAAAAATAGATATGTATTGCTAATTTCACAGGGGTCAGGGGAGACCCGGTTTGAGTTGGAAAACTCTGTCCCTTGCTAGCTTCATGGTGCACCAAGTGACACAGGTGTTTAGACATTGCCTCCTATTAAAACAGAGTAGTCATCTTGTGAAGTTATTAGGATTACAAGAAAATAAAGAACATAGCACACCATGTAAGTACTAGGAGGTGTTAAATAATCAGAGGTACATATGATCACAACTATAAAACAACATACTTTTCTGCCACTCCCTCCTGCATGTACAAATACATCACAACTGAAAAAAAAAATCAGTATTCCCAACTTTATACTAAGCAGAAAAACTATGGCTGAGCCTCTTATCTTCAAACATCCTTTCTCTCCCAGACAAAAACTAAAACACTTTTAATTCTGAGCAAGATACAGCTAATGTATAACTGTACCCTTAGATGTGCCACTGAGATCTGGAAAACAGGCTTCGTGGAGCAAAAATAAACAACAGCAGACCTAAATTCTTAGGGTTTTGCTGCCTGAATTCACACACACAACAAGGATGGACTAGATCATGCCAGCAAAACCTCAAAGTAGAATTTTGGAATGCCAGAGGTACCTCATAATTCTATGTTCATTAAGAGCAGGTTAAATTCATTCCTGATCTTCAAACAAAAGCAAGATTTAAAAAAAAAGTCGGAAATGAGCCCACAACCAGATTGGTGGGTCCCATGAACCAAAAAAGGAATGTACCATTGCCTGAGCAGTAAGATAAAACTTACATTTCCTTCTGTGGACAAAACAAAGAGAGACAGCTGAGAATTCCACCCCAGCTGCCAGATGCTCTGTATATCACATGGGGTCAGCAGTTAATCCAAACAAAGTTTTGTGGAGGGCTCCATGGATATACCAGAGCCAGCAGCTCTTTCTTGGTTTAAAAAGGAGTAAACAGAGCCAGGGAGATGGGTCAGCAAGTAAGGGTGTTTTTTCTCCCAAGCCTGAAAACCTGAGCTGGATCCCACCAGTTCACATGTTAAGGGAGAGAACTGACCCCTGCAGTTGGCCTCTGACCTCCACAGACATGCTGTGGCACTTATGCTCCCATACACACAAATTAAACAGACAAATGAATGAATGAATATATAAGTAAATAAGTTTTTTAAGAGTGAGAAAAAGGAAACTGGAGAGATAGATTAACAGGGGTTAAGACCACTCTGAGTTCAATTCCCAGCATCCATGCTGGATGTTGGATAGTTCACATCTGCCTGTAACTCCAGGTCTAAGGAGTCTGTCTAATGCCCTCTTCTGGCTTTTTCAGATACCTGTACCCACTTGACATCCAGTCAAACAAACACATAAATAAAACTTTTTTATTTTTTAAAAAAGAATATTAATGGTTTCATCTCAAATGACAAAGCAAATCTCAAAGAAGCAATGAAAATCTTCCATCTTCGAACAAACACTGCTAACTTGAAGATAATAAATCTTACCCCAATTTCTTCTTCTATAAAATAAGAAAACAATTCCTAATTCATTGCTTTGTCAGAGGAGTAGAACAAGATTACTAAGAAAGCACACACAGAGAGTTCCGAGTAAATAACTGAGATAGGGACAGAAGTTTGGCTAAAACTCCCATTTATGCACTGTCAGTCCCAAGTTCTCACTAAAGACCACACTGCAGAGGTCAAAACAAAATAACACTGTCACTTGCTCCAGATCACAAAGTTTTCCTGTTCAGTTTCATCTCTTAACTGATCTTCCCTTTGAGGACATAAATCTTCTAACTTCTTCAGACGATCTGGCATTTATTCACACACGGGGTAAAGCGCTTTCCTGAGGATGACTGAGATTCTACCTGAGAATATTTAACCAAAAGCACCATGCCTATTATGTGCAAGGCACTGAGATACAGAAGCACAAGTTAAACTGAAAGCAATAAAAACAAATTTCAAGTACTGCTCTCAACCCTCAAGAAATGTGTAACAGGGTAAGTGGGGAAACCCATACACAAAAGTGCACCTGAAGCCTTAGAGGTGCTAGAGGCCTGTAGAGAGAGCACAGCAGTCAGAAGAGAGGCACGATGGACTCCACAGAAGGGAAGGATAAGGCAGAGCACCACACAGACAAATGCTAGGAAATTCATCCTAAAAGCTAAACAGTTTGGTGGTGGTGGTGTGTGTTTGGGGGGGGGTATTCCAAAGCAAGTAATAAACAATATATTTGGAACTCGTTTATTACCTGGCATTCTACCAACTCAGCATAGCACCGCCCATAGCTAGAAATCTTTAAACTCCCAAATATTGATGTCAAAATACTGTGTGCATTTATGCTGTAGTTTCTATATAGTTTCTATAGGCCGTACACAGGCAAATTAGAAAAACCTATGGCATCTGATCAGTTCTATTTGCATTATGACCTATACTGCGCTCACTGCAAAGCAGATGTGGCCTTAATTATCCATGTCCACACAAAGAATCTGTGAAAAATTCCAAATACATAAAAAATACTGTGAGGGACTGGAGAGGTGGCTCAGAGGTTAAGAGCATTGACTGCTCTTCCAAAAGTCCTGAGTTCAATTCCCAGCAACCACATGGTGGCTC
>LOEQ01002164.1:130344-149319 GCA_001685075.1 Bramus lutescens | reverse complement strand
TGGGGGGGTGGGAGGGAAATGGGAGGAGGTGGAAATTTTTAATAAAAAAAAGTACAGAAAAAAAAATAAAAAAATAAAATCCTACTCAAGAAAAAAAAATCATACTGTGGAGCAACAGCAGATTTCCTTACATCTTCTGACACTAGTCGCATAGTATTGTTATTTAAATATAATTCTCAGATCTGGCTAGACAGATCCACCAGCCAATGAAATGTTGAAGCAGACCTACCAGAAATGTATTGTTTAGATAGATAATCCACTTAAGAAGTCAGAATACTGATCATTCTACCATGGTAGGAACAAAATATAACCTACCTGTAAAGTGAGTTACAGATTGTTTCATTCCTGCTGTGGAAATGTATTTCCCTGGAATGGGAGTGTGCATGTGTGTAAGGGGGGGGTCCACTAACAAACTGGTCTTCTTTCCTCCTGAAGCAACTGAGAACACTTAAGTACAGGTATCTTAAGATCTGTGTTTCTTCCCAACTTTGATTTATGCAAACTACATTTAAGAATAACTTTTAAAGTGGTCAAAGATTTATACAGGCTCCTCTCTCTCAACAGAGTACCTGCATCAGTGCTATCAGATGACGAATCTATGGGCATTTGGGCTGAGATCTGTTCTAATGATCATGAACAAGCACTTCAATCCAATGCCCAAAGTGCAAATACTAGCAGGCTGGAAACAAGTCCAAAGTGTGGGGGGGAATCCAATGTGGTAGCCCTAAGACATTCTTTGTCAACATCCAAACGCACAATGGGTCTGGTCTTCTGAGTTCCCTTCTGTATATGGCTTGTGGACCTATCTAGATCTGAATACAAGTCCACTGGGGTGGTTGAGGGACCTTTATTAACTCACACTTGCCAGGATGTGAAGTGGAAATATTAACCACACTCTCATGCTTATTATGAAGAGCATATTAGGAAATCCATATTAACTGCAAGTCATAATACCTTTCCCCTGTTGAAGATGTCATTTTAAATAGTTTTCTTTTTCTTTGAAAAACAGACAATAACAGCTGTGGATTAGTCTAATAGAAACAGCTAAAATTAAAAGATACGGTTTTGTTTTGCAGAACTTACATAAGGAAAGGTATCTAGTACTGGCTATTCTTTTTTCATAAGACTTTTTTTTTTCAATTTTCAGGATGTTTTTGTCTCATCTTAGAAGCTATTACATACAAAAATATTGATAGCAGGGAAAAGGAGAGAAAGGACAACATAATAAACCATATTTGTTGGGGTTCTGGAAATTTGTTCTGCAATTGAAATCGCTCTTCCCCTTGAAAATCTAATAAATGGGAGTCTTATCCTAAACACAGGGTAGATAATGACTATCTTAGAAAAGAATTTATCTCTAATGTGTGACTATATCATCAAATTAAATATTTTAAAGAACCTTTAAAGGTATTTTTGTCTTGTTGGAGGAGCGCCTTTGTATTTCCTCAAAGAGTAGATGTATTTGATGGAAACTTTCCTCCTGGCTCCAAAGCCAAAAAGTAAACAAACAGTCTTAGAGCCATAAAAAGGCAATTTGCAACAGAAGAATATGAGAAATACACCCCTACTTTCCCCCTTAAATGTGTTCTTCTGGTCATTTTATCAAATTGCCAGCATCCAATATAAACCATCTGGGAGAGTGTCTGGCACAGCAATCTCCTCTAGAGTTACAGCTGAAAATAGCATTAACCACAGTAGACTCAAAGTCCACTGAAACACGTCAGAAACCAGTAAAGAATATTGTCCTAATACAGGCAAAGTATCCGGAAATGCAGAAGCTGAATTCTAAGAAATACCTCCATGTTCTAGCACCTTGACCTCACTTGCTCAGGGCTTAAAACTCGTCACCCTATTAAGGATGCTCTAAGTATAATGATGAAGTATCTGGCTGATTACTTCACTGAGATGGCTATACAACTATGTCAAAAGTTACAAAATATGATTTAATTAGACTATGTCTCCCACTTCTTTCAAATAAAGATGGCAAACTAGTCTACATTTCTATAGTTCATGAAGATGTCCTAACCCTTACTTGTTTGTTCCATCACTACATTTCTCTTAGTCCATTCATTCAGATTCAAACCCTACAACTTCTGTTTGCATGTTATCTTAAAGTCAAATCAGCTCAAGTCCTGTCCTCTTCACACTGACTGAAGAGTCTGCCACCTGATCAGCTCTGTCCTAAGTTGAGACTATAAGCAATCCCTTCAGTCTCTTTATTGCTGAGTCTGCTCACTCTTCTAGAAGACAAAACTCAACAGTCCCTAAAATACAATAATTCCCACGGCTCATGAAATCACTCCCCAGGCTTAGACTTTCTCAAAAGCCATTCCCACATGAAGAGCTAACTGCAACAATGTACTTGGTGTAAAGTAGTAAAGATATATTCACATTCATATTCATTTTCCACCATCCCCCATATATAAACTAAAGAATTCATTCTAAGTCTCCCAATTCTTGACACCTATACCTACTGCTCCCTTGTATCTTGGGTCTAAGAGGCAACAAAGACCTTTTCCATCTTCTTTCAACAACCAAAAACCTGGCTTCCCCTTTAGCTGTTAGTCTAGAGGAGGATTTGTTTACTGTTACTAGTGATAAGTTGTTAAATCAAGTAGTACTTAGTTGTGGAGCACATAGTAAGGCCTAGCTGTTTTATTAAACACCACCAACCTTTCTTTTTATGTGCTTGGCTTTCCTTTGACTGTCTGACAGCATCTCTTACTCCTTACTGCCCCAGTAAGGCCATACTTTATTCTTTATACCATGAAGACCAAAGTGCACGTGCACTGTGCTCATAAAACACTAGCAATTGCTGGGCATGGTGGTGTACACCTTTCTTTAATCCCAGCACTTGAGAGGAAACAAGGGAATCTCTTAGCTCAAAGACTGTCTGATCTATAAAGGGAGTTTCAGATCAGTCAGGCCTACACACACACACACACACACACACACAACTCAAAGGAAGCAGTTGTTCAATCTAAACGATGCAAACTTCATAATTTTTATAATTTAATCTGAACTGTTTTCACTTACTCTACAACCACTCACTACTGCATCCATGTTAGGTATGGTTGTTACCGCTCAGTTGGGAACAACATTTGTTAAGAACCAGGTGCAAGAAGCTGGAGAGAGAGCTCAGCAGATAAGAACACGTGCTGCTCTTCCAGAGGATGCGTTTGGTTCCTTGCACCCATGAGATGATTCACAACTATCTGTGACTCTAATGTAAGGAAATCTGGCACCTTCTTCTGGCTTCTGTGAACACCAGATATGCACATGCTGTACATCCTTATATGTAGGCAAAACACTCACACACATAAAAATTAAGAAAAAAAGAATCTGGTATACAAAGATAAAGATAATGTTTTGTTCAAACCTCAAGTAATGTGTTATTTGCAATGAGCTCTCTATTGATATCAGTGCTTGTTTTCTTTCTATTGTTGTGACCAAACACCTGAAAAGAAGCAGCTTGAGGGCAGAAGGATTTATTCTGGCTCAAAGTTTAGGGAGGCAAAATTCATTGTGACTGACAAGGCATGCTGTGAGAACCAAATGGCATAAGTCTGGCATGCCTTTAAAACTAAAGTACTGTCTGAGCATGCTCTATTGTTTTTAAAGGAGTTGCTATCTAGAAAAATTACCACAAATACCAGTGGTATTCAAAGAAATAAGATAGTGAAATGACTATACTAAACGGTTGCATCAACTACCACTTAGATTCACAAATGGATTAACAAACTTTGCAAATGTTTTTCCTTTCTGTTTTAGTTATTAATAACTCTTCTGTTACTCTGACAAAAATACATGACAGAAGAAACTTAAAAGATTAATTTCAGCCAGTGGCTTAAGAAGAAATTCAGTTCATAAAGGCTGCAAGACCACGTGGCAGCTGCCCAGTTTTGTCCAGTCAGGGAGCAGAGAGAAACGAATGCTGGTCATGCTTTCTCCTTTTATTCGGCCTGGACCAACCCATGAGTATCATACCACACACATTCACGGTGGCCCCTTCCTCCTCAGTTAAATATCTCACAGACACATCTAGAGGCTTGTCTCCTAAACCCTGTCACATCGAAAATCAAGATTAAAACACCACAAAAACTGGGCAACTGAAGAAAGCTGGGAGTGGGACAAGTGGCCCTCCCCAAGGAAGAGCACCAACTCCTTAACCAATGCCAGTCAGCCCTGAAAACATACATACAAATAACATATATGAACCAATAAAGTTATATTTAGAAATATATATGCACATACATATACATATATGAATGCAATAACAACTAGTGAAAAAAAGAGATCATGAACTTGAAACAGCAGAAAAGGGTATATTGGAAGGTTTGGAGAGTAGGAAAGGTGAAAAATGTTGTAATTATATTAATCTTAGAGAGAGAGATTAACCACCCAAAGTAATTAAAGAACTTTTCCAAAAGCAGAATCTCTATTGCACTGTACTAAGTTAAATGAGAGCCTTATCTGCTACAGTACTGACTCTTAGTTCAAAAGTATCTACAACACTGACTTCAGTGACTAGAAAGACAAATTATTTTTTTTCTCAAATGTGTAGTTCAAAATACATGTGCTTAAAGTACCTATCAATCCAGGCTTCTCAAGCCAGTACATGCTCATTAAGATAGAGCCCAGCATCCTAAAAGACTCCGGTTGTTACCAGATTAGCTTTTAGGGCACGTGAAGACAGGTCTTGTCCTTCCGTGTAAGGGATGATGGGTGCAGGGAGTGTTTGTGATAGCTTTCCCCTTATTCCCTACGCTTCTAAGTGCATCCACAGAAGACTGGACCTTCCCAGTCTGAGTGTTCACTAAGTCCAAGCACTGTCTGCTTTTCCTCCATGTCATCAAGCCAGTTTCACAGAGTTTCTGCACTGGTTCCTTGGAAGAAATTCCTATCACCTGTTCCCCCAGGCCACCCAGGTTTCCGCTTCAGTGACAAGGCCCTCAGAGGCCTTCTCTGACACTTAGCCCAAAAGAACACCTAGGCAGGCACCATCATATCCTGTGTTTATTTTCATAAAACATTTTTTTCTCTTTAAAACAGACTCTGCATCAATCGTCTTCCTCTCTCACAGTAATGTAATGTTAAGTGCCAAGAGGCCTTCTGTTTCATTCGTGTCTCAATCTCCAGCGTCAGGAACAAGTGCTGGGACAAGGATGAAACCTGAGTTTAAAAAATTTTAATTTCCCTGGCTCTGGCCCAATTTTCACTTCTAATCCTGATGTGTGACTGAAATTAATTATTTCAGGAATAAAATGCTAAAGGCTCAAATATTAATTCATAGAATTGCCCAAACTTTTGACATTGTTACACTGATGTAGAATGTCCTTCTGTATATTTGTTGCTTTTATTTATTGGTTGATGAATAAAGCTGTTTTGGCCAATGGCTTAGCAGAGTAAAACCAGGCAGAAAATCAGAAAAGAGATATAGAAAGAGTGTAGGTGGAATAAAAGAGATGCAGAAGGAGAAAGATGCCAGAACATTATCAGTAAGTCATAGCCTCGTAGAAATAAACAGATTAATAGAAATGGATTAATTTAAAATCCTAGCTAGGAATACGTCTGAGTCATTGGCCAAACCGTGTTGTAATTAATATAGTTTCTGAGTGATTATTCGGGTCTGGGCAGCTGGGAAATGAAAGCACAGACTCTGTCTAGATCACACAATGCTGTCACTTGCAAAGTTCATGCTTGAAAACCATGCAATCAAATTCCTCAAATTCATGATTTTGTATTGGGCTGCAATCATCAATATCTTGGGTTCAACAGCTATCCCGTGGTATGTCAGACATATGGATCTCTGTTGAATATGCCTGAAAGCTTTCTGGAACTCTTCTTCTGATTCAAGTTGCCATCTTCCTCAACAGTCCCCTATTCTAAAGCCACCCACTTCTTATGTATTTTCACAGTCAAAAATACCAGTATTTTAGTAATGTTAGAGACTATCTCTACTTCAGCTTCTGTTCTAGAGTTCCAAGCACACCATCTCATAGGAAAGCTATGTGTCATATGTATTTAAAGAACAAGTGCATTACCTCCTGCCCCCTCTATTGCTGAAATGGCATCAGCTGTCATACATAAATTCTTAATCCCCTGCCAATCACTCATTACTATTTTTCTCATTTTAAATAAAGCATTTGTTTTATTTGTTCCATTTTTCTTTTAAATTATTTCTTGCATCTACTACCGTCATATTTACTATCACTATACTATCAAGATCATCATACAGAAAAGGATATTTCTAAACTTTTCAGTTTTTAATCACCTCCACTCGATAGAACCTACACATATCTTGTAATCCATCTGGCAACAATGAATATTTTTGTGGAGGTGCAAGAAAAACATCACCTACTAATGTAGGTAGGATTTTTACTTCATCTTTTCATCACTATTTTCTCTTTCACAATTATTCACAAAACCACAAACTAAATTTTATACATATATTCATACATACATACATTGAACAGGGCAGAGAAGATCAAGTCTCACTATGCAGTCTTGACTGGCCTAGAACTCCCTATGTAAATCAAGATGCTGCAAGGCATCTTCAAATTTCTCTGACTCTCTTCACTGTCTCACTTTTAACAACCCTATCATGGGGTTGGATTTAACAGCTAAAAGCATTGGCTATTCTTGCTGAGGACCCAAGTTCAATCCCCAGTACCCACGCAGCAGCTCATAATCATCCATAACTTCAGTTCCAGGGAATCCGTTGCTCTCTTTTTACCTCCATAGCCAGGCATGAAACATAAGGCACGTACATGCAAACAAAAACACTCATACACATAAAGATGAAATTAATAATTTCTAAAGGAACCATATGAAATTAGGCATGCTGGTACACACCTTTAACCCCAGCACTCAAGAAAAATCTCTGTGAGTTCAGGCCAGCTAGGTCTACAAAGTAAATTCCATGCCAGCCAAGACTAGACAAAGAAACCATGTCTTGAGAAAAAAAGACTACAATGGGTAGTAGGTCATCCAAACAATCCTGGATAATCTCCCCTCTCAAGATCTACAATTCAATCTGTTACGATAAATCTCTCTTGCTGTACAAACAGGATCACAGTTTATGGATTAAGATTAATAGATTCAAATCCTGTTACAGAGAACTTCTACTAGACTCCAAACCACTACAACACAAAGCCCCAGGGCCTCTCGCAGTTCTGGCTGCCTCCTCACCCACACATACTTTTTCCCACCCCGATGGAGTCAATTCATTTCTACAGCAATAAGGAAAAAAAAATCTATCTAGAATGCACCTTATTCAGCCTGGATTTGGGCATCTAGTCATTTCACCTTACAATGCCCTTATTTTATTTAGGGGAGCAATGTGCCTGCTTTAGCCAGAGTCCTAAGGTAAGTAGTATTTTGCCCAATGGCACACAGTGTCACACAGTTGTAATGCAGGGTACCTTAAAGGGCAGTTGAAGATCTCCATCCTGTTTTTACAGAAATGCTCTCCAGGTGAAAGTAAAAGACAGCATAGGACCACTGCAGGGCAATCTGTGCCACATGTGCAAACTATCACACCGACTGGATGACTTCAAACAGTAAAGTGCCATGCACATATTAGTCATCTAAATGACTTACCAAATTAAGCTTAATTTCAAAAGTGTGTGTGTGTGTGTGTTTATCAGTAAAGCTACAGCTTTTCTAATTTCTACTGCATGAGACTTCAAGTTGATTATAATAAGTAAACAAACACAGATAACCATAAATCAAAATAAAGCACATTACTCACATATAATGGAGCTTGCTGTGGACTAAGTTTCATGACCCAGGACACTGAAACAAAAAGAAATAGATGAGAATAAAAATCAAAGTTGTTAGCAAAAACATATATTTAAAAAAATACCACCTAAAAGTTGTAGATGTCACCCATGACATTGTGGGGAAAACCCTAAGTCTGAGTGATGTACACTCAGAGATAAAAGAAAGAACAGGGAAGCCCAAAGATTGCAGAATACTTGTATTCTAGTCTTTTCAGAAGGGGTGAATTTTAAGATTGAAAAGGTGTAGCTTCACAGTGACATCACAGCTGAATTTTCACATGACAGCCTAAGCCCAAGAAAAACTGTTTGCCAGTGGATGTCCCCAAGTTTGGCATGAAAGGAGGTAACTGAGAACCACTAAAGCTCTCTTGAAAAGGGAGGTTACAGTTTGCTCTTTACAGCTAATATTAATGGTCAAATTTCCAAGTTATTTCTGTACCTGAATTTTCACCAATAGACACACTAAAATGGAAGGGGTAAAGCTCACAAGGACTCAACCCTCAACAAAGAATGAAAATTAACTAAAGAATGCTGAAATATGAGAAGTAAGTTTTCCCCAGGGAAGAGAGCACTGACTGGCTATCCACTACCGAACGGTCAGTCATGGAAACATATAAACATATTCATACAAGTACCATTATATGAAATGAGAAGGTTGTATTTGTATATTTAGGAATACATGCATATACCAACATCAATAATTATAGAAAAAGAGGACATGAATTTGAGAGAGAGCAAGAGAAGTACACAGGAACTGCTAGAGGAAGAAAAGAGATGGGGAGAAGTGACAGAATTATAATTTCAAAAATATAAAAAATATGAAAAGGTTAAAAAAAAGAATATCACACTCTTAAAAGTTTGGCTTAGTAATTTCACTAGGGTGTTAGAACAGCAGGTCCTCTGCCAAATACTCTGAACTTGAACAGACACTGATCAACCTCACTACAGTTGAGAAGACCAAAATGACTTCATTAATATTTCATCTGAAGCTTTTTTACTCGTAACAGATAAAGACACATACTAACCCATAACATCAGCAGTTCAGAAACATTCACAGAGTGAAAAATAGTAGGTAAACTGCCACCATGAAGTCTAACAGATTTCAGAAGCCCAACAATAAAACTGGAATCCAAATAGCATAAAATTAGAGGTTAAAAGCCTAATGTTGAGAACAAAAGACATTTTTGTGATAATGAACAACCTAAACACACCTCTCTCAAAATAAACATCTTCGGAGACCTGCCACAGATCAAGTTCTCTACGCATGCATGACAGAGAGATTAGGACTCACCCCAAAAGCGACCAACATAGACTGGTGGTAGGGAGTTCTACTATTGAGTTCCTAGAACTAAATCCTCCCCAATCAGTTTCATGCCATAGGTGAGCTCCCTCATGTTTAAAGAAGTACCTGTTTGTCCTTCCTCACTCATCCCCTAGCTCTTTCCTCCATACCTGTCTTCATTTAATGACTTTGTACTTAGAAGTACTAAAATCACTGAAAACCAAGATCAGATACGAATCAGCTCTTTTTAGTAGAAGAAAGTCGAATACATTTCAAGCAATCATATTCAAATAGTAAACGCGGATTAAAAAGAAAGGTTAGGGGCTGGAACGATGGCTCAATGATTAAGAACACAACCATATATCCACTGCTTACAACTGCCTGTAACTCCAGCCCCAGAAGACCCGATGACCTCTTGTGGCATCTCTGAGTAACTGCACTCAAATGCACATAAATCTGCAGAAGTTAAAAAAAATAAATAAAACTAATCTTTTAAAAAAGAAATATTAGCTGGGAGGTGGTGGCAAACGCCTTTAATCCCAGCACTTGGGAGGCAGAGGCAGGTGGATCTCTGTGAGTTTGAGGCCAGCCTGGTCTACAAGAGCTAGTTTCAGGGCAGGCCCCAAAGCTACAGAGAAACCCTATCTTGAAAAAAACCAAAAATAAAAAAGAAATATTGATGGGCTTGAATACCTTTTCAGTGTATTAAATATTCAATTAATTTTAAATTGCTAGCCTTTTAATTGGTTATTCAGATCCCGTTTAGACTCGCCTGGGACACATAATTGGAACATATAAATTTATGAGCCAGTGTGCCTTGATTAACTTATGAAGTGGTTCTGCCATTGCACACAGTCAAAAATGCCAGTTACACTGACAAAGAAATTAATACTTTGGCAACCCATAAGAACTGGAAGCATCTGTGATGAAAAAGCTGTGTGTGACTCACAGTCATCTATGCTACATGATTTGCTAAGAAAAAAATTAAATTGTTGGCTTCTACATCAACTTCTTCATGTGGCTCCATCATACTGGATGAAAGTCACATAGCATAAGGGCAGGCTGATGCCATCAGACTGTGTAGAGTTACACACTCATCTGAACACACCACATAACCAGCTATGTACATGCCGCTCCAACACAGGATTAAAGAGGGATGACAAAGCATCTGGCCTCCCACACTTTCCAAAGAGTCAGATCACTGTTATATTGGCAATACGGGGCAGCAAACAAATCCATGTGTCAAAAAGAATCACAGTAACGCCAGACGGCTCCAGGGAAGGGCTGGTAGACTGGATGACTTTTAGGCTTCTTAAATGCTGACACACAAGAAGAGCGAAACTAATTTTCACAGCGCTTTATTTTTGATGTTTTATTCCTTTTCCACAGAGGATACTATTCTCCCTATTTTGACGATCCAAAGAATCAATTATTTAACACCAAGGGCGTAAAGGGAATAGCCCAAATCTCCTTGATACTAACATAGAGGTTTTCTCCCCGTGTCATCAACTCAAGTCTTTGTCAACAAGATTTGCTGAATCCTCTGCAAAGGACACTTAGTGAAATGTGTTATTAACATCTAATAATGTCATCTAACAATGTTAAGAAGGAACCTTTTACAATGTCTTCCTTAGCCAGTAACCTAAAGCTAGTCACAGATTCAAATGAGCAGCCTTAAGATAACAGCCAATAAAGAGAAGTACAAATAGCAAAAGCTGCCAAACATTTGAACGACTAAGAGGAGACACCAAAATTTAGTTTTAAAGATATGGTGTTATGAAGTCTGGTCACCAAATCCACAACTCTGTAAAGCTACCTCGAGTTGAAATGAGTCATAAATCTGATGGGTGTGAAATTAAGCAGAATGACAGTAATCAAGGCTTTTGTTCTTCCCACTTTATAAAGTGGAAGGAACACAAATTTCCTATTTTATTGCTGTATAAAAGTGGCATATTCACTTTATGCCAAGACAAGACTCAGCAATCCCTAATACCCCCTTTTTAAAGTCAGTCAGGGACCTGAACCTGGGAGACATACTGCCTACACTTACAGTGGGTTTTCCCTCCTCAGTTAAATATCTCTGGAAACTTCCTCAACTCTAACCTAGAGGTATGTCTCCCTGAATGATTCAAGTCGACAGTGGAAAGTAAACACAGTAAATCACAGAAGAGTTTACATCCCTGGAGATTGCAGGGAATTTCCCTTCCCAGACTTTCTTACCTGTAGCTATTCAAACAAAATCTGGATATTAATTTTGTAGTTTTTCAACACATCAGAACTAAACTTCAAATTTGTAAGAAGACAGTTTGCTAGGTGTATAAAATTGAAAGAAAAAATAAAACAAAAACAACTACAATCTTTACTAATAAACTTTACAGACAATTAAAACTGAGAATGTACCTATACACATATTAATATAAAAAGACTATTCTAAGCCGATAATAAAGCATTTCTGAAGTCTGTGAGAGTCATTTCATAGGTTTGACATTATTTCACTGTAAACTTTCTAGTACCTATAAACCTGGTGATCTCAGCTCACTGACTGGAAACTACCTAAATTCTACTGATGTTGTTTTAAAACAAAATACCTTCCATATCTGCCCTAAGACCTAGCAGGAAAGGACAGCAATTAAGAACTCATATAAGTATATTTAGAGGATTTCTATTGTCAGAGTTCCTCCATTACAGAATATGCTTCAAATAAATTCTCCTGGCCAAAGACTCTACTAAAGACCAAAAAAAAAAAAATAAAAGACTAAAATTATACCCAATTCTTAGAACCCATTAAAAATTGTTGTAGAAGTAAGCATGGGAATGACAATACATACATGCTCAGGGTTCCTGTAAAAGAATAAATGTTCAGCTCTTGTTCAAAGAAAACAACAGACTCCAACAAATCTTTGTTACATTCCTAGGAGCATGGGCTGGTGTACTCTCTCTCTTTTTTCCATTTTTTTCTTCTCTCTCTCTCCTCTCCTCCCCTCTCCTTCTCTCCCTTCCTCCCTCCCTCCCTCCCCCCCTCTCTCTGGGGTGGAACAGGGCCCATGGGGGCTATGCTTGCTTTTGTTTACAACGGTAGCACATACTGAGTGGACAGCTGTAAGCAGTGATTATTGAGCCTTATTTGAAAGGCAGCCATTCAACGCTTTGTTAAACACCAGAGTCTTGCACTCTATTAAGAACCACATCTGGCAATGCCTCTGCTCTGGAATCATGGCCCACACACTTTGGAAAATGATGAAACTGCATGGCATGGATCTGATTTTCTGCTAACTTAGCGGTTAGCCTTGCTCTGCCTGACTGTGGCTATCAAATGGCACAGTATTTATTTATTAACCACCAAGAAAGAGGAGGAAAAGCACTGATCCAAATAAGCAGGAGTGTCCCATAAGCCACAGAAGGTAAACAGGATATGAAAACAAAGAAGATTCCAAAGTAGAGTAAGATGCAACAGAGATACAAATGAATCCAGGTAAATTAAAACATAAACAAACAAAAATCCCACATACTCACATTCACTTATCTACTTTTTGTCAATTCTGGGCTATCCAACTGGCAGCATAAGCACATATTTAGGGAAAATACACTTATGCATAATTCCAAAGCAATAATAAGCATTTTTACTTCAGAAATAAAGGCTGTAAATAAAAAAATTAAATCATTTTTAAAATCACAGTTCTGAAATTAAAAAATAAAAAGGCAAAAAAAATCACAGCTTTGGGCTGAACATATAGCTCAGTCATGAGGTCTTGGGTTCAATTTCCAGTATTGTGAGAAAACAAAAACTTCAGAACCTTTTTTTTACACATTCATTTTAGATTACTTTAAAATTCATGAGAGCATATCAGAGCCCTTTTAAATTTTATTTTTATTTTTTTATCATGTTAAGACAGCGCAACAACATAAAAAGAGCAAAGAAAATCCTTCCACTTTCCTGGCCTCCTAGAGTATTTCATTGGCCAAAACTAATTATTGGGCTTCAGAAATAAATTATATATGGCTCATATTACCAATTTAATGTACATGTAACAGGCACTTAAATTACAGTACAATGAGAACAGTAACAACGTTACAAGGGTCAGGATGGAACAATAAACTCTCCAGAAAGGGGATCCCAAGCAGCCACTGATGGAGGAGGCAAATCAAGAGGCAAGTTTTACCACATGGATATGGAGAAAGGACAGAGCATAAAGAGCTGCAGTTTCAAGCCTTGAGAGCACAGTGGTCTCCTGACCATAACACAGATCAACGTAGAGTACAAGCAGAGGATTACAGGAAAGGGGTCAAAAGGAAAATCTCATGTCAATCTGCATTCCTCCAAGTGCCGGCCTTAGAGAGCAAAAGGGGGAAAGATTAGAAAACACGCAAACGTCTACAACACGGCTGTATACTAAAGAAATCACAGCCATGCAAACAAAACACAATGGCTTCAAGTTTATCTTTTCAAAGCTCAGTTCACATTCTGTTATCCACAACTGGATGCCCAATGATTCATAAACAGTAGAGTGGAAGGTGTTGGTAATCACAAGGACTGAATTCAAACCCATCCAAACAAAGCCAAGAACCTGTGTACACAACCCAAAAGACAGGCCAGACTCCCGCTGTAGCTTCTCTACAGCAAGCACAGTCTGGTGTCCTGGTTGTTCTGCACAGGAACTGTGCTCTTCACTAAGATCCCTAGCCAGATCCCACTAGTCAAAACCTTTGCAATTTAAGGGGGTTACAGCAACAGACCAGATCAAACTCCTTCCCTAGGGAGCAACCACTGCCAACTTGCCTGTCTCTTCTTGTAGACTGAATGCCAGAGTCTTATCACCCTGAGAAAATCTCTCCAGGCTCCACTCACTGACTCAACCTTCCTAAAACTCCACTTTCACTCTGTAACAACACTTTCATGCTCTGGAATAAGCAGTCTTTGAAAGGGGCTCTTTTGAGGTATCAATCAATCCCTTTTCTTTAAGTAGTTCTAGGACATAACACTAAGAGTAATATGCCAAGACTCAAGAAAGAGACCAAAGCACAAACTATACTCCATTTAGGGGAGCATGTGAACCACCTTACTTTTTCGAGAGCATTTATCCCTATAAATGCTTATACACAGCTGGTGTAAAATAAATATATTTAACTTAATAGCAGTCATGGCCAAGTGTATGCATATATGAATGCAGTGTTTAGGCTTGAGGAGCTCATGCTATGGTTAAGATTCTACCATATTTTAGCTTCCTATTCGTAAAATAGAGATTAAATAATAAAGATGTGTGAAATGTTTAACACAGTGGTAGGGAATAAGGACGTGCTAATAAAGGAAGTTCTTGTTCCTAATACCTGGTATGCTTGACATGACAACCACTTCATGGCCAATCTTACATTATAATCAATTCCTGAATTCTAACATCTAATGCTAATCCATAATTATAAATAAAGGGTAATGCTGAGGAAGTTGCTGAGCAAATCTGAGTAGATATGATACTCTATTAAATATGCAATTTATCATTAAAGGAGATATCAGACACCATTCACACTGTCCTTGCTATTTTAAGTCTCTGAGTAGTATTCAAGCTCTCCTCATTATCTATGCAACCTTAAGTACTCTGTTTTCCTACACCTGTATACCTCTTCAGCCCACTCCAGGCCCTTGCTCATGCCTATACCCTCAACCCTGGTTATGATTACAGGATTCTTACTTGTAACTCAACCCATACAATCAACAGAATAAGTAACACACTATATAGTATTTTCTCATTTCTGTACTTGTCTTCTGCTCCTACCTTAGTAACTTAATCTACCACATTACAAAGGTATTCTGTAGAACACGTTCCCACCACCACTATCAAATGTGTACCATACACACCATCTGGCACAGTGCTGATCTCAATACTTTTAAAACAACAACAAAACAAACAAACAAAAAAGGGCCCATGAGATTGAGCAGGGAAGAGACCTTAAAAGGTAAGGGGATGGTACAATACAAATGATACAAAATGTACGAATGGGGAATATTAGGGCTTATAAATACAGGTGGAGGGACAGGAGAGGAGGAGTGGGAAGAGAGTATGCCAAAGCCAAGGTTTATGGAAAACCCTCATAGAGATTTAAATTCTATAAACTGATTTTTAGAAATCTTTTAAAGAAGATTGAATACAAATATTCTGCATAAGTGGACAATGCTGCTTCCAGAAGAAATAGGTTAATAAGCAAAAATCTGAATGTCAGGTGGGATATATTCCTACAAATTACTGGTAAGGAAGAGGGCAATGTTGATTACTGCCATTGCTTCTGGCTGTCCACTATAAGTTATTACTGAATGATCACATATCACCCCCCCTCCTACCATCAAGGCTCAGGACAATTCCTTGAAGAGGGGACAGAAATAATCTATTACATTAAGTAGCAGGCAGAAGATGGGGAGAGGTGCTGTGAAAGCTGTCACGGACATGACAAGGCTGCTACACTCATGAACTCTGTACTGCAGCTATGGTTACATGCACAAAGTCAAGCCAACAGATCAGCCAATGCCAATGGGCAGCACTAATTAGACTGTGTGTTTAAAAAGGGGAAAAAACGGAGAAAAAGACACGAAGGTACAAAGGGTACGTGCCTGGTGATGTCTAGGGGTTAGTGGGGAATGAGTGTGACCAAGATATATACATGGATAGAACTGTCAAATAACAAAAGACAGTCTGACAGGAGGAGACTGGAGGAGGGCATCTTCTAAGACTACTGGAGCTACAGGGAAGACTGGGTGCTACCTCACCATGTATTAGGTCTTCCACATGAAGGATGCAGCCTCTGGGGAGAGGAATACAAAGCACATTATTTCAATTATGCTAACAAAGCTGGTGGTTTCCTGCAAATATGGTTCTGATGCTTTGCAAACATCTATATGGAGAAGAAAACTCCCAAAGGTAATTCCATAGGTGAGACTTCAGGTGCCAGCTGTATCCTGTTATCCAAAGGAAATGGAACTCTAAGTGCCCTAGACATTCAGATAAGGGAAAGAAAATTCACAAATTCAGTTAAGTGCTGACATTTCTACCTATGGTAGCAAGAACAAACTTTAAATATAGAAAATTCATACACAGCTGTGAAACATGTAAATTGACTTCTGCAGGGGTTAAAATAGACATCCGGTACACAGATTGCCAAATTCATGCCTTTATACTTCCCCACCCTCCCTAGTTTCTATCATCTAAAAAAAATAAGCAGCCTGATAGGCTAAGTAAATTAGCAGCACCTAGAAAGCCTACACAGCCCTTACCAGGACAAATTCCAGGTTCTGTTGCAGCTACCCTACTGGGCTTCACAGAATCACAGGTCTACCCAGCTTGGACACATGTTCAAAAGCACCATCAACTGAATTACACAAGCAGAAGATTAACGAAGCCACAAACAAGCTAAAAGAAGTTAATGTTAGCTTTTAAAAAAAAAAGTCTCTTTTCTTGAGGATAATTGTTGCCTTCAATGTTATGATGTTACAATAATATCTGGAGAACAATGACACAGAAAAATAGGAGAGATGCCAAATTAAAAAAATCTCAAAATAAGAAGTACTTGTATTTAATAAAACTTGACTTCAATTTTAAAAATCTGTGCATATCATAATGAAGCAAAATTGATATAAAGACAAAAAATTCTAATACTTTCAGCAATTTCCTATTACAGGTCTTTAAAATATATTACTAATTGATTAAATGAAAATTATTTCTAATGGGACTTTTTAACCACAAAACATCTCTGACCTGAATATCCCTGGAGAATTGTTCTGCTATATAACATACACAAAATACTGAGTGTTTTGCTCTGATTGAAGGGTGTATTGTGTACCTGTGTACGTGTGTGACTGCCTGTCTGCCTTCATGCATGACTGCAAGAGTTTTTGCATCACATGCATGCAGGAGTCAGGAGTTCAGAAGAGGGCATTAAATCCCAGGAACTGGAGCTAAAGAAGCAGTTGTGAGCCACCATTTGGGTGCTGGGAAATGAGCCTGGGCCCTCTACAAAAGCAAGAAAGCACCGGTAACCACTGAGAGAGCCATGCCAACAGAATCAGTGTGGAATACCACCAACCCTGTTTGTTGTCAGAAAATTTCACTATTTAAAGACAAAATAAAGAAAGAAAATCATGATTGTTCTGAAATAACAATCTGTTTCTTAACTTCTCATATTACATGGAGTAAGATAGCCCTCATCCTAGCATGTCCAGCAGTTCTAACCAGAACTGAATCTGCCATGTTGTGTGACATGGTGAAAGAAAAGTATTATGTTTTGCTTCGTCTGATTTTTTTGTTTGCTTTCGTTTGTTTTGTTGGGTTTTTTTTTTTTTGATCTCACTATATAGTTCTAGCTGATCTAAACTCACAGAAATTCACCTGACTTTGCCTCCTTGGTGCTGGAACTAAAGGAATATGGCACCACAACCAGCGGTACCTATCAATTTTTAAACTGGAAGTTGCCATTAATTCTGTCTAGATATTAATAAACATAATTCATAGTTTCACAAAACATGTGCTTTGAATATCAAGGAGATTAAAAAACTATAAGATTTTATCTCTGAGGTAAAAGTAATCTGCAAAGTCTAAAATGCAAAGCTTAGCAAGGAGTGGTGTTGAAATCTACACTCAGGACTCTGGAGCAGTAGATTATTTCTAGGCCAGTCTATCTCAAAAAATTTAATGAAAAGATAAAGAAAAGAAAGTATGGTTTACAAGTTTTCATAAACTTAATTCAGTGAATACTACTTAAGAATAACTTAAGAGGGCTGGATAAGCAGTTAAAAGCACTTATTACTTCTTCCAGAGAACCTGTGTTTGATTCCCAGCACTCAAACCAGGAAGCTCACAACTGCCTGTAACTCCAGCTCCACATACATACATACAAAATTAAAATAAAGAATAACCTAGCAGATGGCTTTCCATCAAATTACCTGGCTAAATTTCACTATTAAACTTGTTCTAGATTTAGAAATAACAGAATCAAAAGAAACTTCATTGACTATTGCCTGATTTTTAAAATCTCAGACTCCTCTTAATAAGAAACTCTGCCTATGTTAATACTATACAATGAATATACTAAAATTCCTTCTATGAAAATTCCCTTTCTTAAATAACATTTTGGGGCAGGGTGACAGCACAATCACAAGCAAGCACATGCAAACTCACAATGAATGAGCAAAATGAATGAGCACAGGAACTAGCTAGTACTCCTAGCCAATCACAACACGCCACCAATGACCAACCAAAAATGTTCCTGTGGCAGCTTAATTTCCCTAACCCCATAAACACCCCCCACCCATTTACAATAAAGGGCATATACACTGGATTCTTTCTGAGTCTGTGTGGTTGCCTCCGCATCTTCTCACCCCTGCCCCCAGGAATCGGGAATCACACAACAGGCAGCAGCAACAAGCCTGCAACATTTAAAGGTTGTCATAAAAACTGCAGTAGGCCTACAGAATAGGAAAAGATCTTCACCAATGCCACATCAGACAGAAGGCTGATCTCCAAAACATACAAAAACACTGATGACAACTTATGCTGGAGAGGTTGTGGGGTTAAGGGAACACCCCTACATTGCTGGTGGGAGTGCAAGCTGGTACAGCCCCTTTGGATACTAGTATGGCGATTTCTCAGAAAATTAGGAAACAACCTTCCTCAACCAATTTTGGGTATATATTCCAATACCAATTTGGGGTATATATCCAAAGGATGCTCAATCGTGCTACAAGGACATGCATGTGCTCAACTACGTTCATAGCAGCTTTATTTGTCATAGCCAGAACCTGGAAACAACCTAAATGCCCCTCGACTGAACAATGGATAAGGAAAATGTGGTACATTTACACAATGGAGTACTACAAAGCAGAAAAAAATAATGACATCTTGAAATTTGCAGGCAAATGGATGGAGCTAG
>LOEQ01002164.1:95602-114733 GCA_001685075.1 Bramus lutescens | reverse complement strand
GACCTCTGGGAGAGCAGCCAGTGCTCTTAACCACTGAGCCATCTCTCCAGCCCCCTACAATCCCATTCTTAATACTGATTTGTAGCTCTCCTTACACATTCTAAGGACATTATATATATTTTGTTTGGTTTGGTTTTTTAAGACAGAGTTTCTCTGTGGCTTTGGAACCTGTCCTGGAACTAGCTCTTGTAGCCCAGGCTGGCCTTTAACTCACAGAGATCCGCATGCCTCTGCCTCCCGAGTGCTGGGATTAAAGGTGTGTACGTTATATTTTGTATGCTGACAATTTACCAGATCAGCAAATGTTTCCTTCTTCTTTCTCTACATATGAAAAAAAACACAAAGTAGTGATTTTACTTGAGTTTATTTCTGCAACTAAGTCAAAGACTTACTAGCAATAAGATCAAAAATTGATCTTTATGATTTCATTTTTGAATTTTATAAACTATCTTTGCTAAATGTAGCAAAACCAGCACTGTAAGGTGTTTGTTTTTTTTTTAATTCTGTTTGTATAGGCCTGCTGTCCTAGTGAAGCACTCCATTGTAGACCAAATCCTAACATTCAGTCCATGAGTATCTGCCAGGAATAATTACAATTCCTATAACAAGTAACTAGCTTCAGTGGAAGGCCCTAATCACCACACAAAAAAGTTTAGCGATTAACAGAATGGGTTAATATTAAGAACTCTCTAACTGTCCAGAGTCCAGACATACCCTCTCTCTCCCTTTGTCCTCACAGCCTCAATTCTTAGCCTGAATCACTGAGAAAGATTTCTACCAGCAAATGTCAACTGAGGGGAAAACCTTGGATTCCTACACAAATACAACCACCTTTCTGTTTTCAAGATGGATACTATGACAACAAGATAAACAAACATACGATAAGCTGCGTTACTTGATAAGCTGAGCAAGCAAGCGGTCAGTGGAAAGTTCTGGCTGTGGAGCAGGCCCTGAAAGTCATAAATACTGATTCAATGAAGGGAAAATGAAGTTACAGAATCATAAATATCTCTGTCTACCTATCCCCATTGCTTCCTCCCTCTCCTTCCTAGCACAGTTAGAGGATCTGTGGCTCTTTAAATAATTGTCCCCTCAGCAAATACTCTGAACACCATATCACAATTTTATTTCTGATCCTATCATGAACATTAAGGAATGGTAACAGACTATGAAAGGATCTTTTTAAGTAGGTAGGAATCTTAACAGCCAAAACACTCAGATGATGCTTAATAAATCAGGAATGCTGATGAAACCAACCCAACTCAACAAATGTTCCTTACTTAACTAGTGAGGATGGAAGGATCTCCCAAGGAAGAAAATAGAATACATAGACAGATTAAAAATGGGGGGGGGGTACTAGAAAGGGAGGATTAAATGGGGAGGGAAAGAGGATAAGGGGGAGAATATGGGGAACAGCTGGCAATACTAAAGGCCATTGAGGGGTCCTTACAGAAACCTACTACAGTAGAAGCTTAACATGCAAACATATGAAAGAAATCCAAATGAAATCATCAAATAATGAGGAAGACAAAGCCCCAAGTAGATATTTTTCGCCACCAAGCAAAACCTCCTTGACAGGAATAGGTTATAACTAATTGGGCTATAGGGCAAAGGTGTCCCATGGAAACACCCAAACGATTCGGGCTACTGCCAAGGTTATTGGTTGTACTCTACAAACTGATGGTAATGCCCTATTGCTGAAGACGACACCTATATATCTCACTGAACACGGAGAAGACAAGCTGGTGCCTAACTAGAGCCTTCTTACTAACTGGTGTTCATGGTACTGGAAAGTACTCTGCAAGCTACAGAGGAGAACGATAAACACCAACCCTGCTACAAAACCTCTGCTCTACAATGCTGTCCTGCCTGCATGAAACACTGGTCCAATATTGGCACAAAAGTTCTAAGAGTAATCAACCAATGTCTGACTGGATGTTAGGCCCTCTCCATGAAAGGGAACCAATGCCTGACACGGCGCAAGTGACCAAGCAAGCATCTGAGTCTAGATAGATCACAGATCTATTGGAAAGCCAAATACTACTGTTATGCTAAGAAAATATACCAATAAAATGACTGGTAACAGCATTCTGCTATAGCCACTCAGTCATTGTCAGAGAAGCTGATGATGCAGTAGATGGTAGCAAATACAGAGACCACAAGTGGACAAGGTGTAGAGAGTGAGTCCTGAATAGGATGTCTTCATCTCGAGTCCTTCCTCTTAGGACTCTGGGAACTCCGTGGAAGAGAAGTGGAAAGAAACATTGGAAGAGCCAGTAGAGATTGGAAGACACCAAGGAAAACAAGGCCTTCTGGACACAACAGGACTGACATACATATGAATTCACAGAGACTGTGGCATCACACACACGGCCTGTACAGGTCTAAGCCAGATGGGGTCCCCAGCACAGAGAGGGAAATGGACACAAGCTACCATCCCTGACCCAGTATTTGGTTTCCTTCTGAGGGCTCAGGGAACGATGAGGAAGAGGCAGCAGGAAGACTGTTAAGAGTCTGAGGGAGTGAAGGAAACAGTGTCATCCAGAGTCATCACAGAGACTGAGAGAGCATGCAGAGGGTCTGCACAGGTCCAAACAGACAGGGTCCTAGCACCAAGATGGGCTGTGGACAAGAGTTCCCATCCCCAGCCAAGAATTAACAAGCACTCCCAAAGGAAAAATTCCTTTCTCCATGGGAGTCTCACTGGAGACAAACCACACTTAAGGGCAGGCCCCATGCTCAGCAGCAGCCAACACAAAAGGAACTCAATGGTTTTCACTGGAGATTTTCTTTTTCCGTTTTCAACTCATATTGTTTTGTCTGGGCTTTGCTTTTTTTTAAAAAGAAACTTACTCGTCTTTTCCTTGTATATTATGGCTTCTAGTTTTGTATTTTTATGAGTGTGTGTGTATCTATGCGCATACATATTTCTTGTGCTCTTTTTGTTGTTGTTTGTTCATTTTCATTCTGCTTTATTATTGTTCTTCTGTTTTGTTCTGTTTCCTGTCTCTTTTCTTCAAAGATTGAATGCATGGGGAAGAAGGAGTAGGAAGGTGGGAGAATCTGGGAAGAGATGAGGGAAGGGAACTGTCAGTATATCATATGAAAATAACTTTATTTCCCATTTTAAAAAGTTGAAAAACGGTCCTTACTAGAAAATCCAACCTGCCCTTTCTTCTTATTCAGCTAATGGTACTCAGCAAAGCTAGAGGCATGGAGGGGTCTCTGTGCTGAAAGCACAGCACAGAAAGAGAAACAGTCCTAATCTGGTCAGGACCAGATGAGCTAGAAGCCTCCAGTTCCTGCAGAGGACACAAAGAAGACGCAGGAGCCAGGAAGGCACAAGGAGAAGTGCTTCATCCTTTCTGCTTTCACTGTCTTTCAAACAGGAAAAAAGAAAGAAAGAAAATGTTCAAGTTTTACTCCTGGTTTTCAAATCTGTCCCACACTGGCTGAAAAACATTAGGCAAGTTATTTAACTCAAACCTGTCTGTAGAAGGAGGAAGGCAGTAAGCACAGAAGTGGAAATAATTTTAATGTTTTTCTAATGTAATTGTAATAGTCTCTAGAGCCCTGGGAACACAAGCCCTGATATCACTGTAAATTTCTGTCAGGTACTAACTTCCAATCTTCTAAGAAATGAAAGAAAACAGAGCCAAATCCATCAAAAACACAAATACTGCTTCCCAAAAGCATACTGCCCCCAAATCTGTACCTATATCAAGCACATAAAACTCATAACTCTGCTACGGCAAAACAGCATGGCGATGATAAAGGAAGACAGACTTGTTCTTCAGACTCTGAGTAATTGCCAAGACTTTCCACAATAAGGATGTTTTACTTTATACAGCTAAACAAAAATGTTTTAAGGGTTTCACCACTCTCATACTGGAACCATTATGTTCAGCAAGTCAGCTTCCACTGCCCTAGGCTTACCCACCCCTGTGTGTAAAAATAAGATTTCATAATCACCTTTTGTGGAGAGGGGAACAGAGCAGCTTCTTACAAAGCCAAGTTTGGACTCCTTGCTTACAAAAGACTCTGTGGGTCCCTTGGAAAAGGCAAAGCATCAAAGCTAAGAGAACTATAATACAAGTGCTTTGAGTCATGAGGCCAAGACCCAAAACAAACCCTCTCTCATCTTCCTTCCCCAACTCAGTGAAAAACTGAAGCCTTCTGCTCAGCATATATAAAACAGAATACAGATCAAAAGAAAAGCAACTTTGAAGAGATTTTTCAGCAGGTGGCGCCATAACAAGCAGATACACATCTTTTAAGAAAAGAACTGAAGGTGTGGGTATAGCTCAGTAGTTAGCACTGTGCTTACCAAGCATGGACAGACTTAGGGTGGAGGTCAGTGCCAACACCAACTAAATTTAGCTTTAGCTGATGAAAATTAAAACAAATATAAATCACAGGCATAAGCATAAAAACTAATACTTCTAGAGAAAAGACATGGGGAAAACTTTGAAATTTTCACTAAGGTGAAGATCTAAGACACCAAATACATCATATCCCTCCTCTTCCAGAACCCAGGTGGTATTTCATGACCACCTGAAGTTCTAGTTCTAGAGGATCTGAGACCCTCTACTGCAGGTACCAGGCACACAAGCAGTGCACAAACACACAGTCAAAATACTCATATGCAGAAGATTAGTTTTTAAAGAAAATAAAAACAAGCCATAGACTAGGATAAAATATTTCAAATCATATAAAAGACATATCCACAATATATTAAGAATTATGTTTTACTACATTAAATTTTTATAAATCATTTTGGTGTGTATGTAGGCACAAGCAGGGCATGGCCCCTGTGTGGAATTGGTTCTCACTTCTACCATGTGGGACTTGAACTCTGATTGTCAGGCTTGGCAGTAAGCACCTTTACCCAAGGAGCCATCTCATAGGCTCCCTCAGAATATATAAAAATTTTATAACTCAATAAACAAAAGAAGAATTTAATAAGCAAAATTTGAAGACACTTTACTAGAGAAAAATGGCAAATGAACACAGGAAGAATGCTGAACACCATTAGTGGCTATAATGAAATAGACAAAACTACAGAAACAGAATGCTTAAAGAACTCATAGTGGGAATATAAAATTCATAACCACGTTGGCAGTTTAATTCAGCAATTTCTCTGTTTTTTTTTAATAAACACAAAAATCTGAAGCGAAATCAGATCGTTGCCCTTGGGTTCAGTATGTATTGTGCAGGTTCTCTTGTCAAACAGTTAGTGCTTACAACTGATAAAGCAACACCTTTGGTACTTGCATGGTTTAAATAACCTCATAATTGTTATTTTTATTTACTTATTTTTATGTGTGTGTGTGTTTTGCCTGTTTACATGTCTGTGCACTACATGTGTGACTGGTGCCTGCTGAGGCCAGAAGAGGGCATCTGATCCCCTGAAACTAAAGTTACAAGATAATTGTGATCAAGCCACACTGATGCTGGGGATCAAACCCAAATCCTCTGGAAGAGAAACCAGTGCTTTTAAATGCTGACCCAATCTCCCCAACCACTTCCTATCTACAAAAAGGAAATGCAATCACATTAGGTTATTCTCAAACAATCCCTAGCTCCTAAATGCTCCTAAATGACTACCTTGGTATGTATAGGTTAGGAAAAAGATCCAACTGAACTTCTTCAAATGTCATATATGATAAAAGTAACGCTGAAAAAGCAGACCGTGGTGACATCTTTTGAAACCATTTAGACTCTGCTCTCTCCCTCTGTGATACCTGACTGATCTCAAAGATCGTCCTAAATAAATATTCAGTCAAGACATGTTAGCTCACGCATAGAGTCCTAACACTCTGGTGTTGAAACAAAATTACAAGTTCCAGGCCAGCTAGAACTATACATCAACACCAGGGTCTCAAAGGAGAGTTGGGGGTGGGGTGGATGACACAAGATTAATTCATCTGTGGAAGCTAAATAAAAGAACACATTCTATTGATGAAGAAAAAAAGCTAACTATGAGGTTTTTCATTAGAGCCAGTTGTGGCAATACAAATATACAGACCTATCTTCCTGGGTACAGGATAGCTTATGCCTCTAAGTTCAAGAAACCAACCTGGGAAGCATAATATTCATATTCAAAAGTGGGAGTAAGTTGCAGGGGAGAGGGAAGGCACAGGACCAGACTGACATGATTTTTACATTAGCTCTTCAGTATCAAGATCAGGCCCCTTGTGGCTAGAATCTATTTTGGGCGGGGAAGTCAAGGCAGCAGGAACTCAAACATGGCTGGTCACACAATATTTAGTCAAGAAACAGAAGAATGCAAGTATGCAAACTAGCACTAAGCACACTTTCCCCTTTATAAGACCCAGGATTCTGTCCAGGGAATGAATGATAGGGCCTACAATAAAGTTTAAAATGGATTTTTCCTCATCAATTAGTGTAATTAAGAAAATCCCCCTCAGGCATGCCCAAAGGCCCTTCTCCCAGATGATTCTAGATTTTGCCAAGCTGGCCATTAAACACTAACCATCACATCTGGGAACCTGCTAATCGTGGTCAAAAGAAAAGTCAAAGTAGGAAGACCAAGGTGTTTGCTTTGAGGGAAGGAAAGGGCACAGACATCCTGACTGGTTCTTCTGGATGCAAACTGGTTTAGCTAATATAATTACTAAACACATTACTGACAGAACAAAACAACACACACACACATGCACAGAGAGAAAGTAAGAGAGAGAGAATTTTGAGCATTCTATTTCTTTCTCAGGAAAGTCCTTGCTCAGTTTACTGACAACCTCTTCTTAATTAAACCACATTAATGTAATACAAACTCACCCACGTTTAGGAAGCTTACCCAGTAATATAAGGGATAATCAGGGTTCTAAGAATTTGATTCAGGCCAAAACTTAAGGTTAAAGAGCCCATGGACTGACAAGATAAAAGTAACATTTTAAAATGATGCATAATCTCACTGCATCTGAGATGGTATCTTTTCAAAACACCTACAAATTAAGACAGGGTAGGAAAGCTAAACTTCCATTGTTGATAAAGATGTAGCAAAGCAAGAACTTACCTATTCAGAAAATAGACACGAAACATAAATGTTCATAAGCTATGGGTAAAATGTAATGGGATAATATACTAGACATCTGGGAGTACTTAAAACTTGTGATCTGGGGAAGCAACTCAGCTGGCAAAGTACCTGTCTAGTAGTATGTAGGAAGTCCTGGGCTCCACCACACTAATCTCAAAACTGTAACACACAGGAGGTCCACGCAGGAGGATCAGAAGTTCAAGGTTATCTTCAGATACTTAGCCCATTTTAGGCCAACCTGGGGTACATAATGCCCTGAGTGCCCCACAAAAGGCAAATATTTGCCAGGCGGTGGTGGTGTAGGCCTTTAATCCCAGTACTCGGGAGGCAGAGGCAGGCAGATCTCTGAGGGTAAGACCAAACTGGTGTACAGAGTGAGTTCCAGGACAACCAGGGATATACTGAGAAACCCTGTCTCGAAAAACCAAACCAAAACAAACAAAAAAAGCAAATATTCAACCGTGTAAACAGTAATTTTATTTTACTGTAAAGAAATATTATTTGAATTGGTGGTTTGTGGGAGGGGAGAGGCTTTACTGTTTAATAAAAATATCCATCTAAACTGATCACTCCAATAGAACACACACTTAATATATTTAAAAAAATACTTTGTAACATGGAACCAGTGTTAAAGAAATTATGCATATAGCACCTGATTTTCTCAACTATGTTAAGAGAAAATAATCATGTTCTCTCTCCAAGATTTAACTATTGGTTATACTTTTGTAGAATTGGGTGTGCGTGTGTCTGTTGGTTTCTTGGTTTTCTGTTTACTTGGTTTTGGGGGGTTAAGATAAGAGCCCTTTTATGTAGCCCTGCCAGTCCTGGAACTTACTCTGTAGACCAGGCTGGTCTTGATCTCAGAGATCCTCCTGCCTCTGCCTTCTGGAGTGCTGGGATTAAAAGTTTAGAGCACCATACCTATCTTAACGTATTTTCCAAATTTTTATTTATTATCTACCTATATAATTGGATGTGGCAAGGGGAGAGACAGTAGGCAACTACATCATCCACCATTTTTCAAAATACTACAGTGACCATTATTAAGCACAGTAAAGAAAACTACAGTAAGACATGTTAATAGTGGCTCTCAATGGTTTTCTGTATGCTTGCAAACACTGAAACTCAGTCCGGAGCAACACTGTTAAGATTGTGAATGTTTTCTCACCTTATATTAGTCTAATCAAAGTCCAATTTTGCAGAATGAGTGAAAACCAGTGCTGTGATGAGTTTTAAATCTACCTAAGTTTTGTTGTTTTTGTCTCCCCACCCCCATGGAAAAATAAATTTTGAGTACAGCACAATGGCTCAGTGATTAAGAACGCTTGCCGCTTGCCACACAAGCCTGACAACCTGAGTTCAATCCCAAGAACCAGCCAACTCCCAATCTTTGGCTGCCATACTATGCTCACTGTGGCATTGTTCGCACACAGCCACCCCTGCTCTGTTCTCTCCTCCCCCACCACATTAATAATAAAACAGAAGTCTTCCCTTAATGGGAGAAAGCAAGTCTTCCCTGGTCTCCCTGAGTGTTTTTTTTTTTTTNTTTTATCTAGAATTCTTCCAGATTACTAAGGCAGAAGGCAGCCACAGCAGTGTCTCATCGTAGTGAACTGCTGGGTGATGTCCTCAAAGGGAAGTCAGTGTATTCTCTTATCATTTACACATTAGGCCACAAATGTGTGAGCACACACACAAATGTTTTAATCTAGCCTCAGATGCAATCACCATTTCTTTAAGACCGGGGAAGGAATGAAGACCTCAAAGGGTTCTGAAAATAAGAGGAAAGATAATCCAGAACAAACATGTAAAGCTTTACATTTTCCCCTGCATTGAAAAGAAATAAATTTTTTAGAGAAGATAAAAAGTAGGCAGGAATCTGTAGCCAAAATTAACCATAAAGTCAGGCTGCTAGGAATGAGGTCAGCATGAACTGAGGTAACTGGAAGAGAGGGCTGTTTCCTATTGTACTTGGGCTAAAGTGCATAATCTCACGAAAGGAAGAAATCAGAACTAATATGATTGTAACATTCAATCCGCTCCTAGAAAAAAAAACCAACAAAATTATCTCAAGAATACAGATGAGTGCAGACAGCTTACTACCTAATACAAACAAAGCTTGGGTACAACTATGAGAATCACAAAAAAATTAGTAGTAAAACAAAATCCCAATGTGTGGGGGGGGGCAGAAAACCTCTCTCCTAAACTTAGCCTTAGAATGAAATTTAGTCATTTTTTAAGCAGCACACAGCACGTCCATAATTCCAATTTTCATCTGTATCATAAACAAGTGGCATCTCTTACTCTGAGTCTTTATAAACAGAACAAATCACAAACAGTTCTATCCTTTACACTACAGCTTGGTCAGGTAACAGAAATTTTATCAATTTACTTGGCTTTCTCACTACCTACAGAGTATTTTAAAACATAAATTATGTGTAGTAACTCAGAATTTAGACATGCACAGGATCGCTTCAATGACTACACTTTAGGACAGCCTAAATATACAGCTGGCTGATTCCATGACTAGAACATGGAGCTTTTAAGAAACAGACCCACCCACAGTCACTCACAATGCTCTCACATGAGAAATGGTCTTTCTACAGTTCAAGAGAAAATATCAGCACATTTCACTACAACAATTACAGTTTACAACCTCAACTAATCTGACTGCTGGAGAAAGATCATTTAGTAACAAGCTTATGAACATAAAGATTTACTAGTTTAATGAAGGTATTAGCTTGAAACTCAGAGCCAGTAAAACAATGCCCAAAGTTAAGTCTGTTCTTCTATGACTGTTAAAGCACGTAATTAGCACACTGAAACAAACAATGGCACCTTTATTATGTATTAAACTTGAAGTCAGCATGCCTCCAAATATAAACTACAAATTTACATCACAGGTTTCAAATTAATGAGGCTTAACAGAATATGATGAGGCCCTGCAATTAATTGTAAAACTTTAGTCCAAATCAAGCAATTATAAATGAAACCTATTTCACTAGATTCTACAATTAACTGCAGTTGAGATTGAATTGACTTCTACACTGGGAAGTCTGCCAACTTAGTCACAGATTACATTAACAGATCTAAGTAAGAAGAATGAGAAAAGAACCCCTCCCACTGGTTCAGTATTTCCACTTCTGAGCATAGTATGGGGGAGGGGGGAGGAATACCCACAAAAGCCGCCTCAGCTACAAGTGCAATCCACTGTTCTCACAAAAACTGAGAGGAGAGAAGTGGTTACCAGAAGCTGGGGAACGTTCGAAGGAGGGAAAGACAGAGAAGGTTGATCAATGGGCAATAAGTCACAGTTAGCTAAGAGAAGTTCTGGGTTCTGTTGCACAGCAAGGTTGATACAGATCATTACTATGTACTGTATGATTTTAAAAAGTTGGATGAAAGGATTTTAAATGGCTTCATCACCAAGGGTAACTATCTGAGAAAATGTGTTTACTCTGATTTGAATGTTGTATATTGTACACATGCAGGGCAACACTATATTCATATGACTAAATACATACAACTTTTATGTCAAAAATTAAACAGAATATGTAGAAATAAAGAGAAAACCTGTTTCTGAGAAGAAAATACAAGAATCTCTTTATGTTATAAACCACAGCACAGATCAGAAACCAGCTTCTTGCCCCACCCCAAAATGACTGAGTTAAAAATCTCCCCAGGACATTAACACTCAATGCCAGGATGAGAACCAGAGCCTCCTGATAATATCTATTCACATTTGTGTTTCCTTCCCCTCTGAACAGACAGTGGCTTCTTTGAGTGCTGGATGGTTGGTTCATTTTATGGCTCTCTGGCCCTGTGGCACTTCTCATTCTCTTAAATTTGTGTACATTTTAACTCCTCAACTGGATGCTAAGTTCCTGGGAGCCAAAGGAAAGCTGGTATTTTCCCAGGAGGCTAGCACCAAATCATGTTAGCAAGAGACATCCTTACCACAAATGTTTACCAAATAAAGTGAATTTCTTCAAGAAGAATGCTAACTACTGTTGGTCTAGAACATGGTTCTCAGGCTTCCTAATGCTATGACCCTTTAACATAGTTCCTCATGTTGTGATGATCCCAATCATAAAATTATTTCATTGATACTTCTTAACTGTAATTTTGCTACTGTCATGAATCTTAATGTAAATATCTGATATGCAGGATATCCGATGTGACCCATAGGCTGAAAACTGCTGGTCTAGAACACAGCTTCTTAAAACCTTCCTCACTCCCATTTAAGACTGTTTTCACCCAAAAAATTTTTACATGGTCCCCTGCATAGAGATTTATGTAAAAAAGACACACAAATCAATAATAAACACATATTTCTATTTTTCAGCAATTGTTTAGCACACATCTAATTTTATCATTTATCAGACAAAAGCAAAATTGCACATTGATTAAAGAAATTATCTACTATGCTGCATGGAAGTAGTCAGGCTCCTCTATACCAGAAAACAGTTCCTGGATAGACTATTAAACTGAAGAAACCACTAGAAAAATGAAGAAAATGAAATAGAGATGGCCCGGCAGTGAAGAGCAGTGGTTAATCTTCCAGAAGACTCCAGTTTCAATTCCCAGCATCTACATAGTGGTTAGCAATGAACTGATCACCTCTAACTCCAGTTCCAAGGAAATGTGACATTTAATTCTGGCCTCTAAAGGTACTGTGTGCACATGGTACACAGACATACATGAAGGCAAAATACCCATACATGTAAAATAGAAAGTCTCAAAACAATTAAAAAACAAAAGAAACCTAAGAAGAACATGGTAGCAAATACCTTTAATCCCAGCACTCAGGAGGCAGAGGTGGGTCTCTAAACAGATCCTGATGGGGTAAACAGGGGCTTAAGAGAAGTAAATTAGGCAGAAAATAATGGGGCTTTTATTGTTGTTGGGGTCTGGGGCATTACACACATGAGAAACGTGTTATCTTCTACAGTCATAAATTAAGTGCTCTACAAAATCATCTGGTTTAAGCTCTTAAATTCAAACTGCAACTCCTCAGTTACATGAGACTGTGCATTCATGGGTCAGTCTTTGCAGCTCTGAGTGGGGCAAGGACATGGCTATAAGGTGAGGTCATTTCTGTTCAGTACACAACAGCTCCTGTCCTCAGATGGAACTGAAGACAAATGACTGCTGCGGAGAGGACAAGGCAGGCTCTTCTAGCCTACTTGTGACTGCTTCAAGTGACCTTGCTTTGGTGTTTGTGTTTTTGATTTCTCTAGCAGGTGTATCATCCCTTAGTCATTTCCACAACTACCACTTCTGGCATCCAAGACCACAGCAAACCTAAATGTGACTAATAGCTGTAGATTTTTATGTTCTTATTAGCACAGATAGAAGTCCGCCATCATTTAAGCCCTCTTAGCATCTTTGCAGAGAATACAGCAGACACGTTAACATTTTTAAGAAAGTTTAGAAGCCTGACTTTCCAACAGTGTGACAAGCATCTTCCAGCCTTCCCAGCTTTAAATACGAATTACCATGACCTAATCAGGCCTCTATGAAGGTAAAGGTGTTGTCAACATCTTTTATTTGGTAAGAAAGCAAAGACTTCACATTAAGAAAATGATCAGCAGCTGCAATGAGTACAGCAGCATGTATGGGGGGCGGGGGGGTCTAGCTTCCAACAGTCCTTAGGAGTGTAAGTGGGAGAGAAGCTACAGCCTATCAACATTCCTCTGAAAATGGATCCTGGGCTAAGCACATAAATACAACAAAGCTTCTGGTGAGGGCTTTTTAGTAACCACCAGTGTCTGGTTCTTTAGATATGATAACTTTATTACTATAATTCAAGATTAATTCAGCAATCGTGTCAGCTTTGACATGATTAAAACAAGATTATGGTCAACTAACATTCTACTTAAACCTAGTTTTCTTTATATTTGCATAACTGGTTATCTGCACCCAAATGGAGATCTTTGAAATCATTTGTACTATGCTTACTCTAACTAGACTTATCTCTCTGACTCTCAGGTTCCTCATCAGTAAAATTAACAGATTTGACCAAATAACTTCAGTAGTTCCTCCCAAGTTTGGTTTGTAGTTTGTGCTGATGTGGTTTTTGTTGTTGTTTTGGTCACTACTTCATTTTTGATAGATTCTCAATTCATAGCTCAGTTTCACACTCAAGGTCTTTCCTGCCTCTGCCACAAACTCTGCATTAAGGAAGGAATATGTTTACATGATACTCACAGCCCTGTCATAAAACCACTCTATCAAGCTTTTTGGGGAAGGGGTTCTTTCTAGACAGGGTCTCAGTTTACAACCCCAGCTGACCCGGAACTCCCTAGGTAGAACAACTCATAGAGATCTAGCTGCCTCTGTCTTGGTCTCTAGAACATAGGGATTAAAGACATGTTCTAGAGTCTCTACCAAACTTCCTGACTCTCTACCAAACTTCCAATTGAGGACATCATAAGCTTCTCAAAACCTCCACATTTCCAGAAAACTACTGTTCATGTGCAAATGAAAACAGAGTACAGAAGACATAAAATAAAATACAATACAGAACAAGGTTTTAAACCCTACACGCCAAAATCAGTGCTCAGGTATATCTGTTAGTGTTCTCATTGCTGTGATCAATTATCCTTACAGGAAGTAGGTGAAGGGGAAAAGAGCTGATTTTGGCCAATGGTAGCACACACCTTTAACAGCACTCTAGAGGTAGAGGAAGGCAGATCTCTGAGTTGCAGGTCAGTTGGGCTACACAGGGTTTACAGTTCAGCCATGCAGGTCATCATCTAGAGACGGCATGAGAGCGGGAGCAGGAGGCAGCTGGTCACAAGTGCCCACTGTCAGGGACTGGGAGATGAACTATGCTCCTCTGCTCTCCCCTTTTTTGTCAGTTCAAGACACAAGCTGAATGGGTAACACCCACATTTGGAGTGGGTCTTCCCTACTTAAACATCTCTATGTTCTCATAGACACACTTTCAATATGGAAGATAATTCAGAGAGCTTTATGGAGATGATCTTATCTGAAAAGTCAGTCACAATGCAACATGATTTAAAGACCATTTGGAGGGGGAGAGAGCTAGTAGTGGCTATGACCTCTCTACAGTTACGATGGTAAAGAACAAACTACAGTAAGTGAAGAGAGGCTGTGCCTCTCAACAACCTCACTCTAACTTCCACCAAGCAATCATGTGGGAAGGTCCAGCCCACTGTGGGCGGAGCCACCCTTGGGTAGGAGGCCTGTGGTTGAACAAGTAAGCTGAGCAAGCCATGGAAGGTAAGCCAGTAGGCAGCACTCCTCCACAGTCACTGCTGCAGTCCCTGCCCTGACTTTCCTGGACAGCAGACTGAGAATAAGACGAAACAAAGTCTTTCCTTCTCAACATGCATTTTTTTTATCATGTTTTATCACAGCGACAGAAAAGCAAGCTAAGACAAGAGTAGAATTGGAAATTCTGTAATGAAGTATTTAGCTTATTTGAGGACCTTTCAGGTGAGTAAATGCTTACTCCTTAAATGCTGTCATCCTTCAAAGTATCTTCAGGACTTCTATTTCAAGGAACCTTCAAATGACATGAGCAAGTCACAACTATGCAAATTTGTTTGATTTTCTTTCTTTACTCAAGCCAATATTTTGTAACCTGATGATCAGTTTTTAACCAATCTTATAGGAAATACCTTTTGTGCTTTACATGTCTAAAATCCAAAGCCTTACCTGCAAATAAGCTGATCTACCCCACCAACTAATACCAGGTCTCCCAAAAGCTTTACCTTGATTTATCCAGTGATGGGATGAGGATCGATCTACTTTAAGACCTTTGTTATTGAAAGTTTTTATGTGTATACACACTTATGTGTATGCATGTTGAGTCCGCGGAGGTCAAGAAGTGGTAAGAGATTCCCTGGAACTGAAGTCAACAGGTGGCTGTGAGCTGACAAGTCGATGCTGGGAAATGAACCTGGGTGTACTTTGTATAGCAGCAAATGCTCTCAACTGCTGAGCCAGCTCTCCAGCCCCGCCCCCAGGCCTAGCTTCTTAAAACTGTGGGTTGAGACTCCACATGGGGTCATAAATCTGAATTGAGAAGGAAGAATTTTAAAATAATAATTTGGCAAGAGCCTAAAGCTTCTGAACATGCAACAACAAAAATTTAATTTAAAAAATCATCCGCACAATGAATCTGGGGTGTTTGTTTGTGGCATGCACTTACCCTGGCTGCATCACACCACTGCCTTCATACAAACACACAACACATGCACATTGCATTACCCATGCTGTCACACTACCTAGTGTCAACCAACATTGCCTGAAAATTCAGCTCAGATTAGAGATTATCACATGCTATGAACCTCTGTGTTTTCATACATTTTCTGTCCTTAAAGAAACAAAAATTGGTCACAGAGATGGTTTCACAGGTAAAGGTTGTTGCCAGGAAAGGCAGCGACTTGAGTTCAATCACTGACACATGCATCAAGATGGAAGCAGAGAACAGACTCCAAGAAAATTGTACTCTGAGCTCTACATGCGCTCCAACACACACACACACAAGCGCACACACATGCACACATACCACGCACAACAAATTTTTGAAAGAAATACCACTGCTTGATAATAGAGAAAAATTTAAATATTTTCTTACCAACTTATATGTACTTCTGACATTTTTGTACAACATATTTATGCACAGTAGTATTCTCAGCACTAATTATAAAATTAAGCCAATTACGTACTTTAAAAAAAATACTGATGAGCTGGGCAGTGGTGGTGCACACTTTTAATCCCAGCACTTGGGAGGCAGAGGCAGGTGGATCTCTGTGAGTTCAAGGCCAAACTGTCCTACAGATAGAGTTCCAAGACAGCTAGGACTGTTTCACAGAGAAACTCTGTAACAACAACAACCAAAAAACAAAAACAACAAAAAAACCAAAACCAAAACAAAAAAACTGCATTATCAAATATATTCAGTCAAAATTTCATTCTCTACCCATCTCATTAGTATGCAAATTTGCTTCCATTAGTAACAGATTCTAAAATAAATGCCTTTGTTTTAAAATTTCTTTATGATTACTAATAAATGTTTAATTTCTATACCTATTTCACATATCTACATACTCAGGGTCATGTAAAACTTCTCAGGTAAAAAGGGGTCACAAGTGGGGAAAGCTTAAGAAGTCTTACATTAGTGGTTCAGAGCTTTAGGAACTTGGAAGTGTGGGAGGTAGGCAGAGACCTCCCTCATGGAACACAGGGAAGGTGACACTGCCATGCCAAATATTTAACAATCCATACAAACTGGAAAATAAATTGTTACTCAGAGAGTTTGTTGGGATGCTTGCCACCAAGCCTACCACTTGAGTTCAATCCCCACATCCCAGATGGTGAAAGAGGAAGTTATCACACAGGTTATCCTCTAGAGTCCACATATGTATGCTCCAGGGCACACAATATACCCCCCACATAAACACACACAGATACGATGGATGGATGGATGGATGGATGGATGGATGGATGGATGGATGGATGGATGGATGGAAGAAGAAAGGAAAGACAGACAAAATGATTAAAAAGAAAGAATATGAAAATAGGAATAAGCCTCTAAAGTAAAAGTTCTCACTGCCATCCTTCTGGGAACTGAAATTCAAAAATGTAAAAGTACCGTTACCTCTCCCACTACTTTATAGAAGTCTAGCTGAGTGTTAACACCCCACTGGGGAAGAGAGAGGCAAAGGACAAAAATTACGTAAGAATGCATGAGCACATTATCATACCTCCACTACAACATTTGCAATCTCTGTTCATTTTTCAACTCAGTATTTGTTTTGACATCAGATATCAAATATTCTCCCATTCATTCCAGTTTCTATAATAATCTAAGCTACTTCCATAAACACAGGAGCTAGTGAACACATCCCAGTCATGTGGACAATGGAAAGGAAACCTGTTCAGCTGGGATGGCTAAGAGAGCTGAGACCCACACTGCATGTGCACAGACAAGTCACTGTCTGTTTTCAGGTTTAACTTCAAGAATAACTAGTACAGCAGGGTGTGGTGGCACATGTCTTTATCCCTAGCACTCGGGAGGAAGAGGCAGAGGGATCTGAGTGCAAGTGAGTTTCAAGGACAGGCAGAGTTACATAATAAGAGATCCTAGCTCAAACGAACAAAAAATTCACTAGTATACTACAAAGCCTAAAATGCAACATAAAGTGATATTCTCCCTTAATTTATTTAAATTCAGTGTGCTTTTACTGTTTATCACCTGCATAGTTCACAAAATAGGTATTTTCTCTAAAGCAGTCATTTTTTTTTTGTTTTGGTTTGCTTTTGGTTTTTTGTTTTGTTTCTCCGAGACAGGGTTTCTCTGTAGCTTTGGTACCTTTCCTGGAACTAGCTAGCTCTTGTAGACCAGGCTGGCTTTGAACTCACAGAGATCTGCCTGGCTCTGCCTCCCGAGTGCAAGGATTAAAGGTGTGTGTCACCACCGCCCAGCTAAAGCAGACATTTTTTTAAGAGTCTCACAGTGTAGCCATGGCTGTCCTAGGACTCCCTCTGTCTCCCAAGTGCTGGGATTAAAGGTGTGAAGAGCCATACTTGGCCCAGACACCATTCTTAAAACCTGACATCAAGCACAAAACCACTGCCTGAAATAAGTCGTCATTTCATCCGTACCCTTAATACAATCCTATAAACTGGAAACGGCTCTCAGAGTTCCATACAACACAAATTATAAAATTATAAATGAGCTGTAACTCCTTTAAATCAGTGTTCTAATTTTAAATATGGTCCTTTGGTTTTTTTCAATCAGAAAGTTAATATCCTACATTGTAAGAAAGCATCCTTTTCTATCATTTGCTATTTATATAACTTCACTCACATAAAGTAGGTAGCTAGTTCTTGACTCCCTTCAAAATGCACTTTTAGTATTTACACATATTTACATTTCTGCCCTTTACAAAAATCTCTGGCAGTATTTTCTAGTGTAAAAAGGGACTTTCATACAGATCTAGTGGGAGGTATGGGTGTTGGGACAGGGCCCGTGTAGCCCAGGCTGTCCTGGACCTCAGAACCATCACCCTTCCTCATTCTAGTGCTGGGATTACAAGTGTGTGCCTTAAACACAACCTGGGAAGAGTGTCAACTTGTATTTGTCTTTTCTTTCTCAAGACAGGGATGACTAATTGTTCCAGAGGACTTAGCAATGGTCTTCAAGAGATAACATCATTGTCAGCATCCATTCTTCAAACAGAAGAATGATCCCAGAGAACAGACTGTGCTGAAGGAGCATCTACATACAACGCCACAGGCTGCCACTTGCCATGAAGCTGTTGCAGATCACCATGAAAATGAAGTGACAATAGTTTGTCAGGAGTGGGGACAGGGGTGATAGTGCTGGCACACAATAGGATGGATCCCAGACAGGCATACTGAAACATATTCATAGGAGTCTTGTTACTTATATAAAAAGTATGGTCTAGCTGGACACAGTGAGCACTTAGGAGGTAGAGGGTGGAGGATCTCTGCTGTAGAATTTTAGTTAAAGATATGTTACATTTGTTTATGCTATGGAATATTTGTTTAATGATGCAAAGGAGTGTTGCATTCTTTTATGTGGCATTTGTTTAACTCTGTGAAGCTGTGTTACTTTGCCTGTCTGAAACACCTGATTGGTCTAATAAAGAGCTGAGTGGCAAATAGCAAGGCAGGAGAAAGAATAGGCAGGGTTGGCAGGCAGAAAGAATAAATAGGAGAAATCTGGGAAGAAAGGATAAAAGAGAAGGGGAGGAGGACTCCAGGGTCCAGCCACCCAGCTACACAGCATGCCACAGAGTAAGAAGTAAAGAAAGGTATATATAATAGAGAAACATAAAAGCCCAGAGGTAAAAGGTAGATGGGATAATTTAAGAAGAGCTGGCTAGAAACAACCCAAGCTAAGGCTGGGCAATCATAAGAAAGAATAAGATTCTGTGTGATTTATATGGGAGCTGGGTAGCAAGCCCCCAAAAGAGTCAAAGAGTAAAAACAAGCAACTACAGATCTCTGAGTTCAAAGCCAGCCTGTTCTACAAAGTGAGTTCCAGGACAGCCAGGGCTACACAGAGA
>LOEQ01002164.1:82627-94495 GCA_001685075.1 Bramus lutescens | reverse complement strand
TCTCTCTCTCTCTCTCTCTCTCTCTCTCTCTCTCTCTCTCTTTTTCTTACAATAACCAAATTGAGAACACTCAGATTGGCATCCACACTGTATCCAAGAACAGACTTGTACTTCCTTTCTCCAGTTCTCCTTGGTCTATAACAAAAATGCCCCTTACTCAACAGCGGGCGTACTACTCTGCCATGGGTCACAGCACCTTGCTTCATGGGAAGACCTTGTTTGCCATGCCCACCACTGATTCGGACCACATAACCTTTCCACTCTTCATCAGAGCATCAGCAGCTACTTCCGTAGCCATGTGCTTCTCATACAACATACAAAACTTGCATTCATGGCCTACTTCAATGAGTTTCTAACAGCTAGGGGCAGGGAAGGAGATACTCAGTTTCATCTTGACACAGCTGACTGCCTAGGAGGTGACATGAAAATGAGGCCTCTAATTAAACTCTTAAGGGTGAGTTGAGCAGTACCAGGTCCATTTCTTAGTTTAAACATGTAAATAATGCTTGGCATCTAACCAGTACTAAAAGTGAGTTGCTGGATGTAATTAGCTATCTTACAGTCTGATCAATTCTCATTGTCTTCCTCTCAGTCTAAAACTGTCTTAGTCATGGCATTTCCATTACCAAGGGAAATTACGAATTTCTTAAAATATGTAGCCTAAGCACAGTTATTTTAGTTTTTATATACTACTGGTCTATTTCATTTTAACCTGCTTAAGAGTTAATTTTTAAATACTGGAAAATAACCAAATAGCTACATTTCCACAAAGAACTATGTCACTTCCTAAAGAATGATTTTATTAAATTAGTCAATGGCAGTGGTAACAGCATGCTACAAACTTAAAGAATTAAAAAAAAAAGAACACTTAAAACAGATGCTGAAGTGCTGGCTCCTAACTTACACACTTAAAAGAAGCAAAATGGATTTGTGGCCACTGCATAAACACTAGATCCCATGGAATGGTCACTGGACTCATGAAGATGCTGGGCCCTTCAAATACAGCTTGTTTGAATTGGGTTGCACCATACATGGGAAAGAGCTAATTTTGAAGACACAATATTCTTTAAACATATAACTCTTTGTATGCAGACAATGCTCTGACTATGTATTTGCATAGGTAGACAATTAGGAATTAGAGTAGGGGCTAGAAAGCTGCCTCAGCAGTTTAGAGCAATAGCTACTCTTGCAGAGGACCTTTGTCCCCAGCATTCACACAGCTGCTTACCACCATCTGAATCTCAAGTTCCAGGGTATCAGACAGCTTCTGCAGGCACCTTGTAAGATACAGTAAAATTTTAAAGAAGCACATATGTGTAAGAAGTCTGAAATTTTACTTTCAAAACTCAGGAAAAAAGGAAGGCTCCATGGGTAGGAAAGAAGAGGAATAAAACATGACAAGCCACAGCCTCACTTAGGGTCTATTAGAATCAGCACACTGGTATCAAATGGGTTAGTTTCCATAAGGATGACCTTGAAATGTCCTATAATCATCACAGATGTGATCCAATAGCTTACACACTCAGAAAGTTAAAAGCAAATTACTTAACTTCCTTTCCCAATAAAACCTAGTCAGTCATGGAAAAAAGTAAGTACCTATGACACAGTCATTAACCACAGGAGACCCCAAACTATTATGGTTACCAATCAGGTCCAAGGCTATTAATGGAGAGAGGTATAAGGTGTGACTTTACATTAATGAACAAGAGGCTTCCAAAGTAGCTTAATTCCAGGAAAGAAATAGCAAATTAACAAAATAAGAAAAAAATCAGTGTATCTGGATATACATTATTTTTTAACTCCTTCTCCCAAATCCTAACACACTGAGTCAAATGTTACACAATAAAATAGTTATCTAAATTAATTCTTTTGTGTGTATACATTTAGGATTTTTTTTTACTTATTGTATGTGTATGGGCATTATGGCTGTATATTTATGTGATACCTATGCATTCCTGGTGTCTAGAGAACCAGTTTGATACCCTAAAACTGGAATTACAGATGTTTGTAAGCCACCATGTGGGTGCTGGGAACTGAACGCTGGCCCTCTGCTAGAGCAGCTAACACTTTTAACTGCTGAGTTATCCTTCTAGCTGTCCTGGAACTCGCTTTGTAGACCAGGCTGGCCTGGAGCTCTCTGAGATCCATCTGCCTCTTAGACTAATTCTTTTTTTCATTCCTCTTAGACTAATTCTTAAGTGTCCACTTATGCAAATACACAGTCAGTGAAATCTGAGCTCATAAAACAACACCCACATCAGTCTTAATGCTCAAAGTTTTAAAATGGCCCTTCTCAGGCCAGACATGGTGGTGCATACCTTTAATCCCTGCATTTGGGAGGCAGAAGCACACAGATCTCTGTGATTTTTATGCCATCCTGGTCTAAATAGTGAATTTCAGGCTTGTCACACCAGGAGTTTTTTTTAAAACAAAAACAAATCGAATGGTCCTTCTTGGTACTTTTCAACTCTTCAAAGAAGTTACAGCTGTTCTGTATCCACATATTATTAAAATCTTCCCTGTGTCATTTACCACACAAACTAAGTTTAATTCTAAATCTGCATGATCCATGAAGTTCAAGAAAAAAAAAAAACTAACCATGCTGAACTATAGGGTTGTGAGTTCATTAGATCTGTCATAAATCTCCTATCCAAAAACTATTAAACAGCATATTTGGGGGGGGGGACGACCATTTCTCTCCAAAATTCCTCAGACTAAAGAAAAAAATTTTCCAGTTCTAGAATTAGTCTAACAGCCCAAATCTGAAAGTTAAATTAAAACAACAAAAAACAAAACAAACAAAAACATTCCAACTCTAGAGAACCTTACCAAAATAACTCACAAAATGTGTAATTCTGGAGTACACTGAGGTCTTCCTTCCACATTATAAAGCAGCAAATACAGTATGATAGCACATGTCTATTATCGCCAGCACTGAAGACACAAAGACAGAAGGATAAAGAGTTCAAGACCAGGGCTGAGTAACTCAGTCGAAAGTAAGCTCACCTAACATGCACAAGACCTGGGTTCAATTCCAAATCCCTAGGACCAACCAAGTAACCCAGGTACAAGGAGCACGCCTTTAGTCTCGCCACCCAGGAGGATCAAAAGTTCAAGGGTTATACTGTTACATGGTAAGCTGAGAGCCAGGAGAGAATACAAAAGATCCTACTTATTAAATTAAAAGGGCAGGGTAGGGTAGGGGTTCCAGGATAAAAGTGCATGCCTAAATTACCAGGTGTGGGCTCTGACACCACCACCCAATCCCACCAACCATCCCTCCAAAGGCCCAGAATTAACTTTTGAAAACAGAATGCCAATCCTACTCCTAGTAGACCACTTTAGCCACACAGTAGCAAGTCTAAGCAAACACAAAGCCCTGGGCAGATACCAAGTTTCTTCTTCAAAGTTAGGGCATCATCTGAATTTGTCATTTGCTCAAAGAGACTTTGTAAAAGCAACAAGAACAAATTAATCACCTTAGGATAGTAGTAAATGTAGTCTGCAACTCACTCTCTAAGTTATACAAATAATAATAATAATAATAAACCATCCATTTGGAGTAACAAGATTTTTCTTCATTGTCACTCAACACATCATCTTCTCTGCCTTCCTAAATTCATTTCTATGTGCACAGAAACAGTTTTAGGGGTGTGGTGGTCTGAGTACGAATGCCGCCACCTATGGACTCCTGTGTTCAAATGCTCGGGCCATAGGGAGTGGCACTGTTAGAGGAAGTATGCCACTGTAGGGCGGGTTTCGAGGCTGCAGATACTGAAGCCCAGGTTCAGTGGCACCCAGTCTTTCAGATCAAATGTAGAACTCCCAGCTCCTTCTCCAACACCATGTCTGCCTGTATGTCATCATGCTTTCCACCATGACAATACTGAAACGAACCTCTGAAACTGCAGACTAGCCCAATTAAATGTCTTCCTTTATAAGAGAACTTCTCTTCCCAGCGATAGAAACCCTACCTAAGACAAAGGACATGCAGTACTGGAGGAAAAAGCTATTGCCTGCTTTACAGAAGAAAAATAAAACACAGCGATCACAGTCCTTTCAATGACTTTACTGGGCATAAATTTTCCCATTTTCTTCCTCATTTTAAAACTCCTTCTCACAATTAGTAACCACAAAATACAGTTGTAGAAATGAACAGGCAATGTTTACAACAGTTTAAATATGCTCCAGTCAAAGCCTATTCACATAACACAAACAAGAAGGACAAGTATCAATTACGCAACAGCCACAGCAGTGCTGACTGTGTTTTCAGGTCACCATATGAACTGATGCAAAAAAAGGGGCACAAAGGTCAAATTAAGTCAAACTGAAATAATAATAATGATAATGATGTTTTAAAAAGGAATTATGGGCTGGAGAGATGGCTCAGTGGGTAAGAGCACTGGCTGCTCTTCCAGAGGTCCTGAGTTCAATTCCCAGCAACCACATGGTGGCTCACGACCATCTATAATGAGATCTGGTGCCCTCTTCTGGTCTGTAGGCATATATGCAGACAGAACACTATATACATAATAATAAATCGTTTAAATAAATAAATAAGGAATTATGCCTCTTTCCCTGCTTTTGGGGGCTAAGACAATTACTTTTCCATTTCCATTGTCCAGTATGCATGAGGTCTTGGGTCCAATCCCCATCTCTACCAAAAAAGAAGAAAAAGTCAGAAGGAGAGGAAACAGGAAGAATATTTGCCAAATAACCACCTTCTAAATATCAAACAACAGTTTATCAATTTGCCCTTCAAGTCAAAATGGAGTTCCATTAAAGAGTGGGTAATGGAAAAGAAGCGAGATCATCTGGAAAGAAAATCACTTAACAGCTTTTCCACAGCACAACCAAAATATTTCCACATACAGAGTCTTTTAAATATAACTCCCTTTTGGTCATGTTTTTAGAATGTGTGCTTCAAAGTTGAGATTTAACAAATTAATATTTATCCCTTTATAAGGATGTTAGTGGGACCAAAGAGATGGCTCAGCTGTTACATGCACAAACTCTTCTTGAGGAAGATAAGAGTTCAGCTCTAGAATCCCCATCAAGTAGCTCACAACGGCCTATAATTCCAGCTCCTCAGGATCTGATGCCCTCTTCTGAATGTCACAGGTACATGTACTCACACAGACACACATGCACACATAATCTAAAATAAAATAAACATTTTTTAAAGACATTAGTGTTAAATGGCATTATTTTCTCCTACAGAGTGCATGACTGTTATGAATACCACAACAATTGAAGTATTGTAGGCAGATTCTCCAAAGAATTGAGACCAAGGGCTTAAAGAGCTTTTCTACACCCATGCTCACACAGCTTACATACAACAGCCAATAGGTAAAAGCAACCCTTGTGGTATATGCATAACAATGTAAATTCTTCCTTATAAAAGAAGCAAATTTTGACACATACATTCAGAATAAATGAACTTTAAAGACATGATGCACAGTAATTAAGCTGCTTACAAGAAGACAAATTCTAGATACTACTGATATGAAGCACCTAAAGTAGCAAAATTAATAGAGACAGAAAAAAAAGAGTTGCCATTTACCAGTGGCTGGTGGATTAAAAACAGGGATTTGTAGTTTAAAATGTAGTTTTAGTTCTGCAGGAAGAAAACATAGAGACACTGATTACAGTTGTACAATGACATAAATCTAACAAACGCTACTAAACTGCACACTTAAAAATAGCAAATAGGGCAGTGGTGATGCAAGCCTTTTAATCCTAGCACTTGGGAGGCAGAGGCGGGTGGATCTCTATGAGTTCAAGGCCAGCCTGGTCTACAAGAGCTAGTTCCAGGACTGGATCCAAAGCCACAGAGAAACCCTGTCTTGAAAAACAAAAAAAAAGCAAATACGCAGCTGGAAAGATGGCACTTACTGCTCTTCCAGAGGACCAGAGTTCAGTTCCCAGCACCCACATGAAGTGGCTACAGTCACCTGTAACTTCAGTTCCAGTGATCCCTATGTCCTTTTCTGGTCTCCACAGGTACCTACACATGACTTATACAGACACAAACACTTAAATAATTTTAAGGGTCCTTTAAAAGAAAAAGAAAAAATGGTTAAAATAGTAGATTTTATGCTTTATATATTTTACCACAACTAAACTTCTTCCAATTTTTTAAAATACCAACTAGGATACTAAGCAGGTAGCTTAGTTATATAAAATCAGGAGCTTTTCTGGATAATCAAGAACAAGAACTACTTAGAAAGAGGCAATGTAAATAAAACTCAAATGTTTCCTCTTTCAAGGAGAGTCAAACCTATGCCAATATGAATTATGCCCCAGCATGTGACTGCTCAACCAAACTGCTCCTAGAAGCTTCCAATCACTGTGTGGACAATGATCGATTTTACTTCCCTCCATCCACTCAGCAAGTTTCATTCATTTGACTCTAAATACTCAGTAGCTCTGATTCTCTTTCATCTTCCCTGCATTCTGGCTCTGGGAATACTGTCCTAAACTAACACAATGGACTCTGAATGTCCCTCAGAGGGACTGCTTCATTTTCCCCAGCTGTCACTACCCATAATCCTCCCCAAATGAGCTGCTTTCCCTTTTGTTCAGAAGGACAAAGTAAATTCTCTAACACAAGTGTAAGACAGTTACACTCCCCTCAGCTTGAATTGTTGGCGTAATTCTGTGTTCACATCCTAACCAAACTAAATAACTCAAGTACATGTCATTGCTCCCACCAAGTTTTCTGATGTTTGTTCTTTGGTCACAATGCATAGCTCAAGACCATTCCTTCTCTTGTCAGCGCATGCCTAACAAAACCTTAGTCACGCTGCAGACACAGTGCAATCCTTCATCTGTTCCCTGTGTGCCTCGGAATTCAGCTACCACAAAGCCAGGCCCAGATCATCAGTATACCGTAACTTTCTAGCTCTATTGGTATATCCAAAACTCTTTCATTCCAGTGGCCTGGCACATAGTCATTCTGTGCATACATGTTCTTCCACAAGCTTACATAACTTGTACTTATGATTTACATAAAACTTACTTTCTGTTTTGTGAAAACAAAACAAAAAAACCTCTTCTCCAATAGGCTTTGGTGACCTGGGTTATGCATTGCTCTCTGGTTCTTTCAAAGCCTGACCCAAAATGATAAATTTCAAATGTTCTTGGATCATTCATAAAATAAGTTTGCTCCAAGAAACCATCAAATTAGCTCCATTCTACCCTGTTTTTCCTACCGAGTATCTATGGCCTGCTTACAGAAAATAATACGCAATCTAATGAGATTTACAAAATTAAGAAGCAAAAATTGCAAACAAGTTATTAGATACTTCCCGTTTCCCAACATAAAAACACAAATATGGGCAGAGAATTGTTTAATAGAAACAGGAACTGCAGTGGTCCATGTCTGCTGTACCTTTACTACCTTCCAATCCCTTACACCACCATGTGAAGTACAGTTAATAAAAACTCAGAGGCAAAAATTGGGGTTCAACCTCAGTTCCAAATGGCGATCCTGCCCCCCAGGAATCTCAGAATGAGACAGATCTGTCTCCTCCCGTCTTATAACCCTCCCTAGTTCTGGTATAAAGGGCATGCACCACTACTACCTAGTTTCTATAGCAAGCTAGTGTGGCTACTGGGATTAATGTGTTATATTGCTCCCGGTCAGTAAAATTGCCAGTGTGGCTGTTTTACTTTTCTGATCCTTAGGCAAGTTTTATTTATTAAAATACAAATTAAATGCCACTACAACCATCTGCACTAAATCTTCCCCAAAACCGTAGACAAAACACTTACAAAGCATATGTGCCCAACAACCAGCGCTGTGCATAGAGTGGTGGCTGCTTTTCCTACTTTATACACAAGGAAGCTGGAGCTCAAAAATGAATACCCAGTCCAAGGTCACAAGAGAGGAGGGAGAAAAATAAAACATGATCATAAAAATACATAATGTCATGGTTAATTTCAGTCATGGTCCCTTCACCAAGGATGTGATACATACTTACAGAAGCAAAGAGAGCCAGACACACATTTAATCCCATCACTCTGGCAGAGGCAGGCAGAAAGTGCTCACAAACACATTCAAAATGAATAAAAATGTAATGTTTAAAAAGATTTAAGATCTGTGAGTGTTCTGTCTACACGTCTATATGTGTACCATGTGCACGCCTAGTACCAGAAGAGACCATAGATCCACTAGTGTTGAAGTTACAGAGGGTTGTGAGCCATCACATGGGTTCTGAGGAACCAAACCCAGGTTCTCTGTAAGAGCTATAAGCACTCTTAGTCATGTTCTCAGGCTTTTTCATGTTTTTGTTTTTTTCCAATTTTAAAAATACACATAGAAATTTATAGATTAAATCTAAAAATCAATTTATTATATAGAAACTAAAATGAACAATATTAATTTAAAAACAAAAGCACAGGATCCTGTCATTTATTACTGATTATCAATAATGTGGCGATTCGATGGCATTTAAAACATTAAAAGTGTTCTATTAGAGACGGGATGGTGGCACACACCTACAAACTAAGCACTGGGGAAGATAAAGCAAGAGTTCAAGGTCAGCCTGGAATAAACACCAAGACGCCCCAAAAAGCAAAACTAAAACTGAAAACTTGCTTTCTAAAGGTTATGGAGAAATGGGAAGCAGTTACTCAGGACTACCAGTGAAAGTGTGAATGACAGAAGCTTTCCACTGACAACTCGGCACTATCTAGTGACAGCTGCTGACAGGATCCCCTTTGTGTTAGCAATTCTGTTTCTGTGAGAGGACATAAGGATACATAGATACGTGTGCATAAGGACTTCTCCACAGCAATGCCAGTAAGTAACAGAAAGGAAGAAGGGAGCAACAGGGAGCAAGGGAGGGCAGAGAAATATAACATAGATATGCAAAAAAGATAATTAGTGATAGCAAACAGTCATTAAATTATGACATGTGTTAATAGTATATAAACCCAGAAATGTTTTATAGTCTGTTGTCTCCAAGTACATACGTCACAAATGGTTTACATACATGTACACAGGGATACATGCAACCACCCTCTACCAATTTTCAAGTCTGGAAGGAGAAACAAAAAAAATCATCCTGAAAAAACTCCTCTAGATAATATCATTTATTCCTAAGTGTTACTTGTTTGCATTATATACACTCCTGAATTTCTGGATGGACTGCACATTACAGGAGTGATGGAACCCCAACATCCTTCATAAAGCAGAAGAGCTATCTGATAAGCCTAGCTTAAGAGATGATAAAGTAGGAAATGACCCATAAAAATAAGTCAAAGTTATATAAGGTTCTGCCAAAATCATAGCTCACAATGGATAGATAGCCTTTTCAAATCCTTTTAGACTAACTCATACAGAAGAGTTTGGATTCTAGAGCTGGACCCTCAACAGTTTAAGTCCTAACACCAAGCAAGCCATCTAGCCTAAGACTCAGACTCCTCACTCATAAGTTAGCAGTCCTGACCTCTTACAGTTGTGAGCATTCAAACTCGTCTACACAGTCTCGACCTGTGAGCTGCCAACTGTGAGTGTTCAAACTCATCTTGCAGAACACTTGTCCTGGTTTTAGCATTCCATGGTTTTCATTTTCACCACAATGTGGCGAAGAATCAAAATCATGCAGCTGTTATTTTAGTGAGCTTGCCCCTGGCCATTTCAACAGGCGTCAAGCTGAGGGTAAGATTATACCATTTTCTTCTGGACTCATATTTGTATCCTGAGGCATCACATAGGGGAATCATTATTTTTATGTGAATTCAAGAAGGAAATGTCTGCATTCAAGGGTGTGATGACAGAGGTTTCTGTCCTGTCCGGTCCCATTCAGTCACAAAGAAACTCACAGAGGTCTACATTAATTATAAACTGGTTGACCTATTAGCTCAGGCTTTTTATTAACTCTTATAACTTACATTAACATATAATTCTTGTCTATGTTAGCCACGTGGCTTGGTACCTTTTATCAGTGAGGCGTTCCCATCTTGCTTCCTCTGTGTCTGGCTTACAATTGCAGACTGAACCTTTCCTCTTCCCAGAATTCTCCTGTTCTGGTTGCCCAGTCTATACCTCCTGCCTGGCTACTAGCTAATCAGCGTTTTATTAAAATACAAGTGACAAATCTTTACAAAGTACAAGACCTTTGTCCTACAGCAAGGGTGCATATCCTAGGGAGCTAACTAATCAAGTGGTAAGCTCTACAGGACCCTACCACTTTGGGCAAAGCAGCCAAATAATACTTTGCCATGGTCGGAGCAGAGAACTGTGGTGTTTCACAGAATTCATGGGCTAGAATACAACCTGCACAGCAGGGGCCATGGGAAACAGTCTCTTAGTTCTTCTTGAGGCTTCATGAAAAAAAAATCCACATTTTTACACACACTACCCAAATTATGAAGCACAAAACTTAAGGTATTCAGCTACCTTTTTAAAAAATTAAAAACAAAGGTATTTTCTTCATAAAAATCAAAGTGGGAATGAACTGTAAAAAGAAAAATAATCCCCAAAGGGAAAAAGGTAACTAAATTTTATATGGAGAAGTGAAAAAAAAAGACTAACATAAAACCAAAGATAATTTTATATAAATCAGAACATTCTTGCACTGGTATTTATAAGAAAGAGTCAACTGGAAGAGAAAAACTCAACACAGGGAGAACCTAAAACTGCTCAGATCTATAAGTGGTGCAGCTTTGTTTAACTTTTCATGTCTAACTTGACAGAAACTTCTGATATCATACAAAGGTGCTATATAAAAGGTTACGGTCTTATTTATGTAACTGCTCTCCGTTGAAAGGAAAATGGCTACTCAGCTCTCATCTGCTTTAATAAAGTAGCTGTCTGACTAGTGTCTTGGAAACAGATCATGTCATGTTTTATAAAAGATGTTTCAGGTTGTACAGTATTATGTATTAGTGTGAGATACTATTTAAAATTCACCATTGAAAATGAATAAAACTGGGGCTGGAGCAATGGCTCAGCGGTTAAGAGCACTGGCTGTCCTTCCAGAGAACCTGGGTTCAATCCCCAGAGCCCACATGGTAACTTACAATTGTCTGTAACTCCAGTCCCAGGCCATCTAGTAACCTATTCTGAACTCTGTGCAAGTACACATATGTACATACAGGCAAAATACCCAGACAAACAAATAATAAAATAAAAATTAAAATAAATTTTGAAATCAAGTGCGGTGGCACACACTTTAATCCTAGCACTTAAGAGGTAGAAGCAGGAAGATCTCTATAACTCTCGGTCTACATAGTGAGTTCAGACCAGGAAAGGCTACACAGTGAGATCCTGGCTCTAAATAAATTAGTAAAAAGAGAAATAAAAAAAACCTATACTTTAATTCCAGCACCTGGGAAACAGAGGCGCTCAAATCTCTTGAGTTTAAGGCATACCTGGTCTACACAGTGAGTCCCAAGTCAGCTAAGACTATTCTGTAAGAAATTGACTCAAAAAACTACACACACACACACACACACACACACACACACAAAGATGTAGATGGAAGTTTCTGTCCCGCCCAGTCCGGTAGCTATTCAATCCCAAAGAAACACATAGAAGCTTCTATTAATTATAAACTATTTGGCCTATTAGCTCAAACTTATTTTTAACTAGCTCTTACAACTTAAATTAACCCATAATTCTTATCTATGTTTTACCAGTAAGGTATTCTCATCTTGCTTCCTCTGTATCTGGTTGGTGACAGACTCTCTGCCATTCCTCTTCCCAGAATTCTCCTAGCCTGGTTGCCCCACCTATACTCTATACTTCCTGAATGGCTACTAGCTAATCAGCATTTTATTAAACTAATATGAGTGACAAATCTTTACATTGGGGGCTGGAGAGATGGCTCAGAGGTTAAGAGCATTGCCTGCTCTTCC
>LOEQ01002164.1:71127-82535 GCA_001685075.1 Bramus lutescens | reverse complement strand
CTGCAGGCATACACACAGACAGAATATTGTATACATAATAAACAAACAAACAAAGATTTAAAAAAAATCTTTACATTGTACAAGAACGTTATCCTATAGCATATATGTGTGTGTATGTGTATGTATATGTATGTATATATATATTTTTTTTTTAAACAAAGAACCAAACTTGCCTGTCCACAAAGCTCTAATTTTTTTATTTGAGAACTATAGAGATTGGCTCAAGGGTTAAGAGCACTCACTGTTCTTGCAGAGAAGCAGAATTCAGTCCCCAGCACCCATATGGTGGCTTACACTCATCCATAACTCCAGTTTCAGGGATGCCAAATCTTTTGACTTCTGTGGGCACCAGGCACCCATGTGGAATGCATACATAAATGAAGGCAAAATACTCACGCAAACAAAGTGAAATAAATCTTTAAATTTTCTTAAATAAAATAAAAAAATAATAAAATTTTGGGCTGGCAAGAAGGCCCAGCAGGTAAAAGCAATTGCCACCAAACCTGACAACCTGAGTCTGCTCCACAGTACCTAGGTAAAGGAAGAATGGAGTTCCTCCCTCAAGTTGTCCCTGATCGTCACATGTTCATCATGCATACACTGGTTTAATAAATAATTAAGATTAAGTAAAAAATAAAAATAAATTTTAAGCCAGGCGGTGGTGGTGCATGCCTTTAATCCCAGCACTCGGGAGGCAGAGACAGGRGGATCTCTGTGAGTTCGAGGCCAGCCTGGTCTACAAGAGCTAGTTCCAGGATGGCCCCAAAGCTATAGAGAAACCCTGTCTCGAGGAAAAAAAAAATATGGTAGAAAAAACAGAATCCCACAAATTGTCCTCTGACCTCCACATGATAGACAACTTGTTTTAGGCAAGATCTCAAACTGCATCACCTATTCCAGATCAACGGGCAGGAGGCTCTCCCACCTGGCTGCAGAGTCAGTCACTAAGAGTACAGACACCTACAGTTCCACTGAGCTATCCCATGAGTTCCAGGATCTGACCTCAAAAGAAGCCTGCACATCATGCACTTTTACCAGGTGAGCTATCTTCCTGGCCCTAGGGCCACACTTATCTAGCACCATGAAGAACAGATCCACATTCATGATAAAACTTTTATTAAACATGCATGCGAAGCTCTCAGAATTTTTCTCCTTTCTGCCATCAGTACTAAAGCTGCCCTGGCGAGCCTATCTAGACTAAGATTCGGGTTCCTCTGAACACTGCGGCTATAAACAATGGCGAAAAGGATGCCCTTGATGTAGGAAACAAATTAGACACAGTATTTACTGCAAAGGCAATGTTATAAAGTACAGTAATAACAGTTAAAGTTATGTATTCCAAAGAAGGCAGGAAGTCACCAAAACTTAGACTAATCTTCGATAATATGAATCATTCTCTGTCCCATTTCTCATCCAAGAACCTAAGTTCTCGATCCTCCTCTGACCACCTCTTTAGGACTACACAAAAGGTGAGTCATGAAATCAAGATGGAATGCTTGCCAAAAGGAAACCATGTGCCTCGAAGCAGATTTTAGAGGCAGTTTCTCTAATATTTTTTTTACTGATATACCATGGCAGCTGCAGCAGTAACATGGAGGGTAGCAAACAGAACTTCTATTATTTATTTATTTATTTACTTACTTACTTCTAATCAAAACTAAGCCTTTATCTTGTGTCTGTCATAAACCTACCCTATTTCTTTACTCCAGACAATCATGACAATAAAGCAGAGCTTTGATATCTAATGATATTACTCCATGTGTACGCATAACACCTCAATCAAACAGATCCTCTTCTCAAGAAAGAGCAAACATGCAAACAAGTGCTGCAAACAAAATAAGAAGAAAAACAGCAAATACCTTGAGCAAGGACTTCCTACCGAACTTAGCAAAATGTTCTTTACTCCTAAGCATCACTGATATCTTCGTCTACATAGAATTCCTAAGAAACTGAGTCCTTCCAGAGACAGATGAATGACACAGAATCTCCAGAGAATAAAAGGAAGTGTCATCCTGTGTCTCACTTGCCAACCAAAAAAAGTTGATTGAGTCTGTGTCATATAGAAAAACAGTAAGTTTTTTCTCTATTAAAACTTGAGTCATAGACAAATACAATTTCACAACTGGGTGTGGCAGCTCACACCTAAATACCAGTACTGTACTCTCAAAGCTGAAGAGGACTACTGAAAGCTGAAGAGAGCCTAGGATATACAAGAGAGCTCCAGGCAAGCTACAAAGCTTGCCTCAAATAATTAAATTAAATAGGCAATTTCCCAGAACAAAGCAATGTAAGAGCAGAAAAAAAGCACTGCCCACACAAGATCACACTGCTAATGTGACATGAACACAGCACAACTGAGAACAGTGTCTCCGTTCACTACACAACCTGGCCAAGTAAAAGCCATCTTACTGTGAAAACAGAATCAAGAAACTGAAGTGAGGAAGCTAGCAGAGGTGATCCCTCCTTAGATTATCGTGTATTAGCACATATTCTAATTCTCCAGAGCCTACTACAATCAGTCTATCCTTCAAAAAAAAATTAAGACAATTCTCACTTACAAGTCTACATAAAAGAAAAGTTGAGTTGAAAGCAAATTATCCATATATTCCTAGCCATTCCACCCAATGTCTTTATTTTACCCCAATCTATATAATTCAATTCTTACATCAACCAGAAGTTATACACCTCAAAAAGCAAACTGGGCCAAAAGCAAGGAAAGCTATCTTCACCTGTATTTTTCTCCTTTGCCCCCAATACTTCAGGACTGCTAAAATGAACCTTAAAAACTGGTTTTCCAACTTCTAGCACAGAAGTTAAGCATGAACTAATTAAACGTTCGTAAAACACTTTGAAGATGTGAACAAGCGTGCTAACGTTAATTATTGGCTGCCATCCACAACGGTCACTGCATGTGAAAAAAATAAACTACTGGCAAGCTCTTGCTACTTTCCAGGCACAAACATGAAAACCTAGCATGTTTCTAAGGATTCCAGGAAAACTTTAAGAGCAGACCACAAGGATTTCCTAGACCAAGAACAAGTTGGAATTTTAAGTTCTTTGGATATAATTATATCAGAATGAAAAATATGTGGCTTACAGCATAAACAAGAAAGCTAGAATATATCATAAGTCCTAGAAGAAAGTCACAGTTTACTTATTTGGAAGAATAAAACTAAATCTATAACTCTATAAAGAACTAAGAATGGTAGGTGAACATATAAGCCACACACAAGTTCTCCCCCTTATTGACCTGTTTAGAAAACACTGGGAAATGTCCTTGAATGGTCTCTCCAGATTGACCTAAGCACATTTGCAGAACCATTTTGAAAGGAAGGCCCACACCAAAGCTTTGGCCTTTCCTATCCACTGACCTTTAATCCTCAAAAAGAGAAAGTACCTGAGCCAGGCCTCTCTAAAGCTTCATGTGACCAAATAAACATGTGACCACATAAACATTTACACTCCTGTGATCAAATAAACATTTACCCTCTATTTCTCAACTCTTGTTGCCAAAGCATTTTCCTAAGTAACTCAACAATGACTCTTGCAGAGAGTTCCTTTGTGTTCAGAATCTAGCTGTTCTGTTGAAGGAGTCTAAGCGGAAAGTTTAAAAATCCCTTCAGCTTGTCAAAAATAACAAATTACTTCCATTCAATGCCACAGTGCACTTCAGAAAAGCATCTACTTTAGACAAGACAAAATTCCATGGCCAGACAAGGAGATGTGCTTCTACGGAGGCAGCACTCAAATCATCCTGAGTTTTCTAAGTGACCCACGGATATAGAAAATCTCATATTTACAAAAAGTCTCTCAAACGTTCGCCTCCTTTAGCACAGCCATCAGCTGGAAAAAAAAGAAGACATGTAAAACCAACGCTAAAGTTGATATGTTTCAGATTCTAACAACCTAAAGGCTCATCTCAGGTTTCCTTAATTTCACAATATAAAGCAGTACATATTTTTAGCCCCACATTCTTTTCTTCTTAAAAAATGCACTCAACTGTGGGATCTTGTAAAATAAAAAATAAGTTACATACTTTCTTATTCCAAGAGGGAAGAACTAGGGAACACTTAGAAGCACGCTTAAGCAAAACCAAATAGCAACAGTGAGAAAAGGTCCAGCATCTAACTCCTGGGACCCTGATGTGGGCTCCAGAGGCTCAGGCAAGCTTACTTCTCTGGCTCTGCCATCTGGAGGGTTTAGGGTTTTTTGTTTTGTTTTGTTTTAGTTTTGGGGTTTTGTTTGGTTGGTTTTTGTTTTGTTCTGTTTTCTTTTTTTGTTTTTGGTTTCTTCAAGACAAGGTTTCTGTATATAACAGCCTGGCTGTCTTAGAACTCACTTTGTAGACCAGGCTGGCCTCAAACTCACAGAGAAATCTGCCTGCCTCTGCCTCTCAAGTGCTGGGACCAAAGGCATGTGCCACCACCTCTCAGCTGGCTCTGCCATCTGAAACATACTTTGCCTCAGAAGCTCAGGCCAGCTCCACATCCATCGCTGTCCCTGGGGGGTATTCACTGGAATAGAGGCTGCATCTTCACCAACTGCTTCTCCTGCCCTCTTCAGGAACTCTGATTCTGCTACATGATGCCAAGCCTCAGCTTCTCACCCTGGGCCTTTCAATACTGCAGCTTACATGCTGCTAAAACCAGCTCTACTTGGGAAACTCTTGCATATTACCAAGCTTAAGAGCAACCTTGGCCACTCTGGACCACTGCTTCTGCATGCTGACCCTGAGGAAATATTTCAAAGATGATTTCACCTCTTCTAGCTCATGTCAAGTTGACAAAAATAAATGAATAACAAAACAATTAACCAGCACACTTGGTCTCTCCTCTCTCAAAGTATCTTACTGTACCATACTCATCCTTCTTACTGACACTAGCAACTGAAATCATGGATCCTGAAACTACATATATGGAAACCATGTGCTATATAAATAAAGATTTACAAAACATGCAGGATTCAACTGCTGAAAAGTACACCACCACCAAAAACCAAAGATGTAGATAACCAGACATTCATGGCAGTTATCCCAAGTATTTACAGATTCAATCCAATGTCAATCAAAAAAATGATAATATCTGCTGACTACAGTTATAGAGTTAGTTCAATGGCAGAGTCCTTTTCTACCATGTAAAAGGCTCTAGGATGGATCCCAGTGCTTCAAAAGCCAAAACAATAGATCTGGAAACACACAGCTCAGTGATAAGTAGGGAGCTTTCCTATGTCTACAAACGGTTTGATCTTTAGCATACTTTAATAATAATAAAAAAATTGAAGCATTACAGCTCAGTTGGTAGAATACAAGAGACCCTGGGCTTAATCCCAAGCACCAAATAAACCTAATGCAGTAGCACACACCTGTACTCCCAGAAATAAACCCAATGCAGTGGCACACACCTGTACTCCAGCACTCAAGAAGCAGAGGCAAGAGGATCAGAAGTTCAAAGTCATCCTCAAATATAGCGTTTCAGGCCAACCTGCTATATACAAGACCCTAGGAGGTGGGTGGAAGGAAGGTAGAAAAACATAAGCAACATATTATAAGATAATATTTTCAAGTAATGGTTACCTATACACACACACACACACAACCTTTCAATTTTTAGAGTGGACAGTTTTGAACAGATATATCAACAAGAGATAAAAAATAATAGCATGAAAGGACAGCATTATTAAACACAAAATAAAACAGAGTCTATATAATTCTATTTTTATGATATCCCCACACACACTTCGGCTTGAGACAGCACTCATATAATCCAGGCTAGCCTTCAACTGTTATGTAGAAAAATATGACCGCAAACATTTGATCTTCTTGCCTCCACCCCCTACCCCACCCCAAATGCAGGGATTATAGTCATTAACCACTATATTCAGGGCTATCTGTTACTAGATTGAACCTAGGTTTTGGTACATGCTAGACATAACACCGACTGACCTACATTCCCAAAAAGGGTCAAGAACAAAGGCAAACAACAAACAAACAAAAACCACATAGAGTCAGAAAACAGATTAGTGGTTTCTAAGATTCAGGGGTAAAATACCGATGACTACAAAAGGATTCTGATCAATCTGGAATGACAAAGGAATTATTCTAATTCAAGCAGTGGTTAGATGAATCTACACACTTGTCAAAATCTGTAAGATATTATACACTAAAGTCAATGAAATTGAATTTGTAAAGGACATATTTCTTAAAGAAAAAAAGGGAAACTAAAGAGACACAGTAACAATGTACTGAGGGAAGCTTGATTCTCTCCAGCTCACATCTGTGTGTGGTGTGTGTATCTATAAGCAGGTCCTCACGCTAGCACGTGTACCTATGGAGGACAAGACGGAGGCGGGACAGTCGTCTTCCTCTTATGGCTCTCCACCTTAGTCTTTGAGATCATCACTCAGAGAACAGGGAACTCTCGGACTGGCTACACTAGCTAGCTAGGAAGCCTCAGGAATCCTCCTGTCTCCACCTCCCAGCTCTGGGTTTAGAGACACATGGTGTCACGCCTGCTTCTCAAGCTTACCACATTAAGCACTTTACCCACTGAGTCATTACCCAGCCCCCGATATTTTTTCAAATGAATGCTAATAGAACATCAAATATATGTTGAAAAATATAGTACTGATCACATTAGACATGAATAACTGGATTTTGTTAGGTATAATCAAGGCTAAATAATCCACTTATGTTGAAAGAATGTGTTAACCACTCTAAGCTGCAACTATAGCTCCAAAGCAGCCATAAACAAAATGGATGTGGCTACATCTCACGAAAACCTTATTTGCAAAAACAGGCAGCAGACCAGCGAAGACCAGAGTACCCTAGAGGTTGCCTATGGCACAGAAGGCAGGAGATGAGCACTAAAGGGACTGGACAAGAAGGTGGCAGGCACAATGATCCTGAAAATGCTAGAAATGCTGTTTTGACTCTGCTGAGTTACAGGCAGGTACATGTTATCAAAACTCACTAAACTTTATGTTTTGTTTTGTTTTTAAGTTTTTCGAGACAGGGTTTTTCTGTAGCTTTGGAGCCTGTTCTGGAACTAGCTCTTGTAGACCAGGCTGGCCTCGAACTCACAAAGATCCACCTGTCTCCACCACTGCCCGGCTAAATTTTATGTTCTTAAAATGGGTGTGCTTTACTGCATTCTGTAATACTTCAACAAACTTGATTTGTTTTTAAGATGTACTTTAAAGTTTCATACGACAATATCAATGATATAGAAAAGCCTGACCTCAGTCATAATAATCAACTCAACACAGAGACCTACTAGCTAGCTACTTTAGGAATTTTTTCTTAACCTAAAAATGGATTAACAATTTCATTCTCAGGATTATTTCTTGGTTCCCACCACCCGGGAGGTGGAGGGTGGGTTGAGAACTAAATAACAAATGTAGGTAAAAATAAAGTACATCTAGCTCAGAAGAAAACTGAGCAAACTAATTTTAAATTTTAAGTATGAAAATGATGGTAAAGACCAACACTGTTTGTTCACTGTTTACAGTGAACCTGACATCAAGTCCCAGCATCCAAAGTCAGCTGCTGCATCCACAGCGATTTAAACCTAACAAGCACTCTGAACCAAAAGTTAGTTTAAAAAATATTCCCTGATGGAAAATGTGAGAAGAGGCAAACAGAAAATGCAAAGGAGCCAGCTTTCCGAAGCACGAGGAAGGGTAGATGTCTTATAATAGTTTAGTTGCTTTCCAGGGGGAAACAACAGCAAAGCTAGTGGCAAGTTTCCCCTTGAGGGGCAGGATTTACATTTTGTCTATACCAGGAGTTGACCAATGAAACTGCACCACCACACAGTATGGTGCTTTCTGGCCTGTTTCTCACAACAGTAGCATTTAGCTGACAGGATGATAGTGGGGGTGGGGATGGATAAGGGGGAGAAATAAGCAAAGATACTAGGTCTGAGAAAGATAACGGGACTGGCTCAAGAACAGACAGCCGAAAAATGGCAATGTGTGGATGTGGCTCCACACCATGTGCTTTCAGTAGAGACCACAAAAAGAACCGTCTTGGGGTTCTGCAAAACTCATCTTTAACTTCTAGTTAAGGCTTTCCCCTATGTTGACACCACAAGTTAAAAAGACCAATTGATTATAGTGTGCCACGCTCATTAATTCCTAACCTTTCAAGAATAATTCACTATTTGGGTAGCAGGAACTAATTCTATGATCAAGAGTAGGCTTACGACCAAAAATTAAAAGTGGGAAAATAAACTTCTTCCCACTAACAGCTTCTTTCTCTCCCCAGCATAGTGTGCTAGGCAGAACACAAAACACATTGACAATCCTTTCCATATGGATGTTCGTCCTTGCCAGTAATAACTATAGTTCGAGACTTTCCAAGTGTACTTAAAAGTTAACTTTTAAGAGAAGCAAGCATTGAAGTCGAAGCTTGCCCAGGTGGCTTGGTCAGGGATACCCACAATCTTTAGGTTTGATCAGGTAAAGTTCTAAAACATATCTACTCCATTTGGCATTTTAAACATTCTAAACTAAGTTGGTACAACTGACTTTAACCACTTCTTCCTTCCGTAAATAGTGGCATTTGGGAAGGCAGGTGAGCAGTGTGCCTAAGTCTCTCAACTGTGTATCCTGTTAACACCCAGGGCAGTTCTATGTTGAGCAAACCTGAGGAATGTCATAAAGCCATACATATGGTTTTCAAGGCCAAGGTAAAAAGGGAAAGTTAAACAGACAGTAACTTAGACACCGTGGTGGTTTGAATAAGAATGGTCCCCATAGGCCCATAGATTTCAATGTTTGGTCACCAGGGAGTGGCACTATTTGAAAGGTTGGGAGGTGTGGCCTTGTTGGGGGAGGTGTGGCCTTGCTGGAGAAGTGCGTCACTGGGGTGGGCTTTGAGGTTTCAGCAGTGAAAGCTAGACACACAGTCTCTCTTTGCCCTTTGCCTGTGGATCAGATATAGAACTTGCAGCTCCTTCTTCAGCACCATGTCTACCTGCATGCTGCCATGCTTCCCACCATGATGACAATGGTCTAAACCTTTGAGAGTGTAAGTCAGCCCCAATCAAATGCTTCCCTTTGTAAGAGTTGTTATGGCTACGGCGTCTCTTCACAGCAGTAGAACAGTAAGACAGACACACTACTGACAGTACAGAAAACAACCCACCTCTTGTCATTTCCCAAACTACACAGCTGTACAGAATTTGTCCCTACCAAGCCACATGGAGTCCCACTCAGAAGAAGGCTAACAGGTGAGGAAACACTATAGCTTCTATCATCCTTCTGCTCAAATGACTTCTTTCATAATGTTTATATTCATTTGTGAGCTTAGCATGGGGGTTAAGTGCTACAGTGTCAATGTGGGGGCCAGAGGACAACTTTCGGGAGCTGGTTCTCTCCTTCTACTACGTGGGCTTCTGGGAGCTGAACTCGGGGCAACAGGCTTGGTAGCAACTGAGCCATCATCTGTCCAGAAATAACATTTTAAAAGGCATGTAAAATGTATCAAAATGATCATTTTAGCCACCAGGAAACAGCCACCTACATGATATCAGACAGTGTACTAAGTTCCGTATACTGCTTCGTGTTCCTAAGAACATGCAATGTTACTACCCCTTACAAGGGAAAAAAACATGCTTAGAACTTAAGTGAGATGCTCAAGGCTTCAAAACCAGAAAAAGAAAAAGTAAGGATCTGAACTCGAATTAACATAACTCCAAAAATTGAATTTCTTCTAAATTGTGCTCCCTCCCAATTTCATGATAAAGGAACGGAAAGAGTTATGGATGAATTGTTCAGCAGTTTAATAGTCTCAACAAAGGGAACTATGAGGGATGATTTCTAAACTGCTATTTTTTTTTGGAAGTCCACAGTGTACCTACCATCCAAACTCCAGTTATCTTCAAGAACAAATTAACAAATTAAAGAGTTTTTAAAGTTGGGGAAAGTGATACAAACCCATTATCTAGTCCTAAAGAAACGGAGGCAGGGAAGCCTTGAGTTCAAAGCCAGCCTACACTACAAGGCAAACCCTAACTCAAGGGGGACAGGGATCTAGGCATTTAATTCCAGCACTCAGGAGCTCTGTGAGTTCAAGACCAGCATGGGCTATATAGTGAGACCCTGTTTCAAAAGAAGACTTAGCAAATTCTCCAAAACTAAATTTCACCACAGCTCTGCAAACTAATTATCATTTTGTACAAGGCCCAAGAATTAATGAGTCTCTCCTATGTACACTTTCAGTAGCAGGTAAAAATCTCTTCATCCAAATCGAACGAAAGCTGAATACCAACCATGTGTAGAAGACTTTTCTAGCAAAGACAGTACATAGCAAAATACTCCCCATCATGATCCTTAAGGAAGAAAAAGACTAGGAAAGACCATTTGTACTACATACAGTCTCCATTTAGTGAAGCAAATGAAATTCTAAGAAAGACTAAAACACATGTTATCACAGTCCAGGCAAAGAAAGCAACTGGTGTCCTGGTCACCCAACTTTGTAGGCAATTATGTTTATATTATGTAACTCCTTAATAACTACCAACTTCTGTCAACCTCCTTTCCCTCACCACACCCACCTAGGGAAAGAAAATTAAGTACAAAGATTCTGAGTCCTGGATGCCTGTGACTTAAGACTATTTTCCCTTGGTTTCATCAGGTAAACAAAGCTGGATTTCCAAAAGAAAAGCCAAACAAGCTAGAAAACCCAAGCCACGTTTCTCCACGTTATTCGCATAGGAAACAAAGCAAAATATCATTTGCTGTATTTTTCAAAGAAAACTTTAACAGATGCCAAAGAGACACAACTGAAATGAACATGAAGCGACATAGTCACTGTGTTTCAATACGAATGCTAGGACACTTAGGGTAGTTTCACTTGGGAACGAAAACAGAATCATCATCATAGTGTTTAAGTCCAATGAACGAAATGCAGTGGAATGAATGCACCCCAAACTTAAGAAGGCGAGTGCTTAATGCAGCTTGTAAATCCCCAAGAAATGAAGGTGTACGAAAGTGACACCGATTTATCTGAGTCATCTCAACTGATGGGAACTCCTTTACAGACAATGACCTTTCAGGAACTTGGAGAATTCACCTGACCCAGGCAATCCAAACGTTTAAAGAAAAAAAAATGAACAAGAGAGAAGAGGGTGAGGCACATCACTTTGGCAATGAACTCTCAAAATAACTTCATTATGGAGTGCAAACGACCTAACACTAAAATGCTGCTCAATCCAATTTTCATTGTGAATTCCTGAATTCACAGTAGGGTCTAGCAACGTAATGTGACCAATCTTTCGGCTGTAAGATGGGGTTGGGATGGGGGTACACACTTTCTCAACAAGAATACTGAGGGTTTTTCTCATCCAGAGTTTTATGCGTCTCGCGAGTCCCAACTACCAAAGCAGCGACTAGGTCTGAAAGTGCGA
>LOEQ01002164.1:56800-69314 GCA_001685075.1 Bramus lutescens | reverse complement strand
TAACAGAGGTATTAGGGGTACTCAATGGCTGTACCAGACATTTCTCTTGCTACATGGTGCTTTCATTCTTTTAAAATGCTTTTTGAATTGAAAAAAAAAACTTCATACAATATATTTTGATCTTGTTTCCCCCAATTCGTCCCATATCCTCCCTACCTCACTATGCACCCAACTTTATAGCTGTAAAAAAAGAAATTTAATTCAGAGACTTTTTCCACATAACTTTATGTTCTTTTTTTCTCTTGCTTTCAAAAACAAAAACAAAAATTAAGAAACACAAACATGGAAATCAAACCATCAAAACACAAATAAGAGTTCCCCTCCCCCCCAAAAAAGTCAAAACAAAGCAAAATGGGAGCCCATGAACACTTCCTCCTCTCAGTGCTTGGACTGCACCCGGCTTGAACCTGTGCAAATTTTGTGTATGTTGCCATAGTCTGCATGAGTTCATATGTACCTCAGTCTATTCTTCCTGGAAGTCATTGTTTCCTCAGAGTCATCCATCACCTTTGACTCTTAATGCTTCTGCCTCCTCTTCCTCATACCTCCCTGAGCCTTGTGGGGAGGGGTTTGATACAAACCGTTTAGGATGAAATGCCCCAATGTCTGTCACCTTCTCCACATTGTGCACTTGTGAATCTCTTTGTTAACTCCCAGCTACTACAAGAAGGAGCTTCTCTGATGTGGATTGGATCGGGGTAGTGATCTATATGTATGGCCAGATGTCATTAGGAGTCATTTTATTGCTATGTTCCTTTATTAGAATAATAATAGTAGGTTTTCCCTAGGCCCATGACATGCCAGTTAGAGATTCTTAGCCACATTGGCAGTGTAGGTATGAGTTCCATCTCATGGAATCACAAAGTGGTTGGTTGCTCCCATAACATTGGTGCCACTATTAAACTAGAATGTCGTACAGGCAGGTCACTCAGAAATATTGATGATTACCTTTCTCTTATGGTATTATGCATACCTTCTAGGACCATGATGGCTAATCAATAATGGTGAAGCTTCTAATTAGGCACTAGCTCCGCTCTTTCATGTTTGATGATAGAAGTAAATGTTACCTTCAGCAATAGATTCTTATTATCAGGTTATAGAAAATAATCAGTAGCGTTGAAAATAGCCTGTGAAGTTTAAGGGTTTCCATGGGGTCTATTTGGCCAACAGCTCAACAAGACATCACCCATTCTTGGCACTGGAGGTTTTACTTGGTGGCATAAAATGTCTAGTTGTCTCCACTATTATTTGCTAACTCCACTTAGATTCCTTTCAAACATGTATTACTTTAGGAAGCTTCTTCAGTAGTAGGTTTCCACATTGGCTTTTCAAAAGTCCTTTAGTATTAGTTGTCCCTCCCCATAGTCCTTCCTTTACCCTTTTCTCTCATTCCCTCCCAATTTAATCCTCCTAGTTTCCACCTTGTCTATCCATATCAATATATTCTATCTCCCCTTCCTTGGAAGAGCCTCTCTTTCTTCCAGCCCCTTACTTAGCATTTAACTTCTGTGGTTATTTGGATTATAGCATACATATTGAAAGCTTAAAAGCTAACATCTGCATATGAAAGAAAACATACAATATTTATCTTTCGGGATCTATGTTACTTCTCTTGAAATGACTTTTTCTAGCTCTATCCATTGACCTGAACATTTTATGATTTTTAATAGCTGAATAATATTCCAGCTTCTAAATGTATCACATTTTCATCATCCCCTCATTGGTTGCTGGACGTCTAAGCTGTTTCCACTTTCTAGCTATTATGAATAGAACAGCAATGAACATGAATGAACAAGTATTTCTGTATTTTGGGTATATGTATGGTTTAGCTTGATCTTGAGGTAGATAACTTCCTGGGAAACCACCACAATGATTTCCAGAGTGGCTAGACAAGTTGGCACTCGCACCAGCAATAAATAAGTGTTACTCTTTCCCTGCATCACTAACAGCATGAGCTTTATTTTATTGATCTTGGCTGTTCTGACTGGTATAAGACGAAATCTCAAAGTACATTTAATTTGCATTTCCCTGATGACTAAGGATGTTGAAAAAGTCTTTAAAGGTTTATCAGCCATTTGTGTTTCATTTTTTGAAGGCTTGCTGCTTAGTTCTGTACCCCACTTTTGAACTGGATTATGTGTTTTCTTGATGTTCTTTTTTATTTATATATTCTAGATATTAACTCTCCATCAGATGTCTAATTGGTAAATCTAAAGATCTTTTCCTATTCTATAGGCTGCTGCTTTGCCAAAATGATAGTGTCCTTTACCACATAGAAGCTTCTCAGCTTTGTGAGGTCATATTTATTATTAATTGGTCTTAATGCCTGTGCTATCAGTGTTCTGTTCAGAAAGTCTTCCTCTGTGCTGAAGAATTCAAGTCTATCTTTCCATTTTCTCTTCTATCAGATTCAGGATATCAGATCTTATATTGAAGTTCTTGATCCATTTGGAATTTTCTGCAGAGTGATAGATAGGGATCTATTTTTATTCTTCTGCAAGCAGCCATCCAGTTTGACTGGCACCATTTGTTGAAGATGCTATCTTTTCTCCAGTGTACACTATATATATATTCAACACAATATCCATCAAAATTTTAATATAGTTCTTCACAGAAATTGAAAATAAAAATCTTCAACTTTGTATGGAAACACAAAAACTCAGAATATCTAAAACAATTTTGAATTTATTCGTTTTATTAAGAATTGCTATTGTGGGGTAGCCCTTTTCACAATGTTAGTCCTACTGACCCATGAGCATAGGAGATTGTTCCATCTTCTGATGTCCTCTTCAATTTCATTCTTCAATGCCTTAGAGTTTTTATTATACAAGTCTTTCACTTTCTTGGTGAGAGTTATCCCAAGATCTCTATTTGTCTTTTAGTCAAACTGACTATTGCTTTGTCAATTGTATTGATTTTCTTCAAACTCCAAGAACCAATTCATTGTTTCATTGATTCTTTGTGTTTTTGTTTTGTTTCTAGTTCAGTGACTTAAGCCCTGAATTTCTTTTCATATATTCTTTTGGAGTATTAAGTCTTCTTGTTCTAGAAATTCCAGATGTGCTGCTAAGTTACAAATATGAGAACTCTCAAATTTTTATCAAGTAGGCACTTAGTGCTGTGAACTTGCCTCTTAGAACATTGTGTCTCATAGGTTTGGCTATGTTGTGTCTTCATTTTCGTTTAAGTCACAAAAGGTTTTTATTTCCAGCTGATTTCTGTCTTGACCCATTTTTCATTCTGCAGTGAGTTATTTAGTTTCCATGACTTTGTGTCATTTCTGCTGTCACTGATATCCAATCCAATCCATGGTGGTCAAATAGAATACAGGGTGTTATTTCAATTTTTTGTACTTGTTGAGACTTACAATGTGTCCTAGTATGCTATCAATTTTGGAGAAAGCTCCATGGGCTTCTGAGAAGAAAATATATTCTTCAGTGTTTGGGTGAAATGTTCTGTGCACATCTGCTAGGTCCATTTGATTTATGATATTACTTAACTCCAGCATTCCTCTATTTAGTTTTGTCTGGATGACCTGTTTATTGGCAAGAGTAGGGTACTGAAGTCATCTACTATCATTGTGTGAGGATCAATATGTGATTTTAGCTGTAGTAATGTTTCTTTTATGAGTTTGGGTGCTCTTGTGTTTGGCACATAAATAATTCGAATTGCAATATTCTCTTGATGGATCTTCCTTTAATGAATCTATACTGTTATTCCCTATCTATTCCGTTTAGTTTTTATTTGAAGACTATATTATATGATATTAAAATGGCTACAACTACTTGCTTTTTAGATTCATTTGCTTAGAAAATCTTTTTCCATCTTTATGCTGAGGTGTTGTCTATCTTTAATAGTGAGGCATATTTCTTGGATGCAGCAAAAGATGGATCCTGTTATTTTTAAATAATGTGTGTGTGTGTGTGTGTGTGTGTGTGTGTGTCGTGGAGGCTGGAGGAGGGCATTGGATCATCTGGAGCTGGACTTATTGACAATTGTGAACTGCCACTTGGGTGCTAGGATGTAGCAGGAGGCTGCTTGTTCGTTTCTTGGCCACCCAGACTCCTGAAAGAATCACATAGAAAACTATATTGTTTAAATCACTACTTGGCCAGTCACTTAAGTGCATTGCTAGCTAGCTCTTATATCCTGAACTAACCTATATCCATTAATCTGTGTATCACCATGTGACTGTGGCTTACCTGGTAAAGTTCTGTCAGGCTACATGGCTTCTTGTCACTGCCTCCTTTTCTCCCAGCATTCAGTTTAGTTTTCCACTCCTAGCTCTGTTCTGCCCTGCCATAGGCTCAAAGCAGTTTCTTTATTCATTAACCAATAAAAGCAATACATATACAGAAGGACTTCACACATCACTAGGACATGAACCTGGGGCCTCTGTAAAAGCAGCCAGTACTCTTAACCTCATGCCACTTCTCCAGTCTGTATCATGTTTTTTAATCCAATCTGTTAATCTGTGCCTTTTTATTGTGGAATTGAGATGATTAATGTGGAATGTTATCAATGAACTATTCTTATTGATTCCTGCTATTTTGTTCTTATGGTGTGGTTTGCCAACCCTCTTTTGACTTACTATTCTCGGATTATTTATTTCTTGTCTCTTCTTGGGTGTGGTTAATTTCTTCAGACTGAAACTTTTTTTCTAGGGCCTTCTGTAGAGCTGGATTGACAGAAACTGTTTTAGTTTTCTTTTTTTCTTTTTGTCATAGAATGGTTTTTTATCCCATATGTTTGAATTGACAGTTTTGTTGGCTAAAGTAATCTGGGTGGGTGTCTCTGCTCTCTTAGATTTTATAGAAAATCTGTCCAGAACTTTCTGGATTTCAGGGTTTCCACTGAAAAATTTGGTGTTATTCTAATGTGCCTGCCTCTATATGTGATTCATAACCAAGTTCTCTGATTTCATTTGGGTCACTTCAAGTACACAAGCTTCCTGAAGACAAATAGTTTCTCTACCGAAGCTGACCGTAAACAACTTTCAGCCTGGCACCACCCTGATGGAATTCCATGTTAAGAAAGTTTTCCAAGAGGATCTCAGAGCACATAACTTGAACATGGCTCATTTTTTGCTTATTATTGGTTTTGTTTTATTTTTTGAACACAGATTTCTTGTAGCTCAGGCTGGCCTCAAAGTTGCTTGAAGACAGCCTTGAGCTCCTGATCCTCCTGCCTCTACTTCCCTAGAGCTGGGATTACAGGTATATGCTACCACAACTCCTTAACAGATCATTTTTAAAATGACATTTATTCAGTATCATGATAAAACCGGTACATTGAACAAACAACATCGTGGATGGAGAAAATTTTTCATTAAAATCCTTTGTTGACACACATACCTGTGTACACACATATTGAAGAAATGTGAAAATAAATAAAATCAAACTCCCTTGTTTGAGGCCGGCAAGATAGCTCATCAGATAAAGCAGTGGTTCTCAACCTGTAGGTCATGACTCCTTTGGGGTTCCAATGACCATATCACAGGAGTCACATATCAGATATCCTGCATATCAGATACTTACATTATGTAACAGTAGCAAAATTACAGGTATGAAGTAGCGATTAAATAATGTTATGGTTGGGGGTCATCACAACATGAGGAACTGTATTAAAGGGTCACAGCAGTAGGAAGTGAGAAGCACTGAAGTAAAGGCTCCTGCCACCAAGCCTGATGACCTGATCTTCATCCTTGGAGCTATGTGGTGGAAGGAGAGAAGTGACCCCAAGGTTGTTCTCTGACCTCCGTACAAGTGCCATGGCATGGGCATGCATACTCGTGTACACCAGCACACACATAAATACACACAAATAAGTAAACACATGTAATTTGAAACAAAACCCTTGTTGGAATGTTGTACACATACTTTTACAGGGCAGACATTAAAATCACCTGTTACACATTTAGACACAATTACAGTCCTGGAAGGTTTTGCCCATATGCGTGCTCACGTTTATGAATATTGTCTAAAACATGTCATCGTTGTTGCAGTTAGGGCTTGCTACCACTGTGATTGAATTCATCTACACCAACTGTGTAGAATAGCTATGAACAAGAGTCGGTGCATTTGTAGATGACAATGTCATGTTACAATATCAAAAAGTTAGCTGGACCCCTCTAAAGTAACCCTTTCTCAAATGGAAGCTATTGCTGTTATTACAGAAAGCATGACGGAAAGTTCTTAGAACGCTGAAAATTAACCTACATATGACCTGGCTATTGCACTGCTTAAGTATATATCAAGAAGAAATGAGATTAACGATACAAAGCAGTTACCTGAACATCCATGTTTACTGTAGTACTATTCACAGTGGCCAAGAAATGGGATAAACACAGGAGTTCATCAACAGATGAATGGATAAAGAATACGACATATATATATGTGTGAATTTAGTCAACCATAAATAAAATGAAACCTTCGGAGCAGAGAGACAGCTTAGTGGTTAAGAATGCTTGCTGTTTTATCATATCAAGAGAACTGGAATTCAGATCCCAGCATATACAATGCGTATCTCACAGACATCTGCAATTCTAGCTCCAAGGGATCCATTGTTCTTTTCTGGTCTCTGTAGACACCTGCACACATGTACACACACACACACACACACACACACTACACAAACATGCTTGCACGCACAGAATTGGACTATCAAGGCCTTTCTTGCTTAGAATATTTGCTTTGAATTATTCTGAGAACATGCTTGTCAGAATCTTGTTGTCATGAGGAAGGAACACTTAGACTCTCTGGGAGCTTACCACTGTAGGAAGGTAAAATAAGTGAATACAGCAGTGCCTGAGGTGGGAACAAATACAGGGCTTCAGTTACATAAGCCTATTAAGTCAGAGCAGAGGGTTCTACTGTTTTACATCCACAAGGATTCTTAATTGATACACCAACTATAATGAGCTGGTGATGCCTGCTAGCAATTAACTTTTGAAAATTTATTGTGTGTCAAGCATTAACTTTGGTCCAGGGGTTACAGGGGAAGGATAAGGGTCTTATCCTCAAGGAACTTAAAGTCAAGCAAGGGAAACAAGAGAGCAAACCAGAGACCAAATGTCTAAGTATCTTTTAAAAAGTGAATACATACCAGGAGGTAGTGGTGTAAGCCTTTAATCTCAGCACTTAGGAGTCAGAGGCAGACGGATCTCTGTGAGGTCGAAGCCAGTCTGGTCTACAAAGCAAGTTTCAGGACAGCCAGAGCTATTACACAAAGAAACCCTGTCTTAAAAAACAAACAAACAAAAAAGTAAATACCGGGACTGGAGAAATGTTTCAGTGGTTAAGATCATTTGTTGTTCTTCCAGAGAATCTAAGTTCAGTTACCAACACCCATATAGTGGCTTACAACCATGCATAACTCCAGTTCCATGGGCTCCAAACCTCTTCTAACCTCTGCAGGTTCCAGATGTGTACATACGCATGGTGCATATACACACATATAGGCCAAACACATACACACACAAAACAAAACAAACAAAAACTCATGCAAGAAAATGAAATAAATCTAAAAAGAATTTTCAACTAAATTCTGAGAGTAAGAGACACAAAGAATAGTACGTCTACTTGGAGGCAGATGATTTAGAGAAAAAGGTTTTTGTATTTCTCAGTTTCCCCTTATTGTGACAGAATAACCAAAGTGATCAGCTTAACAGGAGAAAAGTTGCTAGGCACGGTGGTGCACAACTATAATCCCAGCACTTAGTGGGCAAAGGCAGAAGAACGGCTGAAATTCAAGGCCAGTTTCGGCTACATAGTAATACCCTGCTTCAGCAAAAACACCCAAACAAATCAATGAAAAAGTTTGTCTGCTTTGACTTACAGGTTCCAAGGTTTCAGTCCAGAAAGCAAGAGAAGCAAGGGTGGATTTGGGGGTCCAGATTTTCTCTTCAAGAACACACCACGGGTGGCTTATCTTTTGTTGGCCCCCCCTGTGAAAAGTTCCCACACCTTCCAAGCTTAGACCTTCAACACAAGGGTCTTTGGATCCCAGATCCAAATGATAGCGGAGTCCAAGTAGGAGACACAGAAGTTGTATTCTAGAAGAACAATTAATCAGGCAAAGTCCCTCTTAGGGCAGGGTAGTCAGTGCATGGGTAATGAAAGACTTTCTTTGGAAATTCAAAGGCACAGATGCATATTGCTTAATGTTTTTTGTATTTTCATTAAAAAAGGAAACAGTAAAAAAATACTAATTTTATTTAGCTAAATGTAATCTAAATTCTTTTCCAACATGAAATCCATATAAAATTCATTAATTAGGTATTTTACATTATTTTTAGTGTATCAGGCTTTTAAAATAAAGCATTATGTGCTTCACATCTATTACACATCTTAATTCAGAAAAGCTATATTTCAAGTGTTCAAAAGGCTGGAAGCCACTTTACTGTTCAAGAACTATCAGAGTGGTTGATTCCATGTTGTTCAGCTTCCCGTTGCTGTGGCAAAACACGAGATAAGAACAAAGAGCTAAATGTGGTGAGTACTTGAGACACTAGGGCAGGAGGAGTGAGAGTTCAAGGCCAGCCTGGACTACTTTGTGAGATCTTCAAGAAGATGTGTATTCTGACTCAGCATCTCAGAGGCTTTAGTGTGGATTTGGCTGGGTACATTGTTACATGGTGGGGTAGAACAGCATAGCAGGAGAGCCAAGTCATCCTTGGTAGCCAGGAAGTCGACCTGCTTCTTCCAACTATGTTCCACCTCCTAATAATCCATTTATTTACTAGCTGATCAGTAGAGTAGCCCATTGGGCAGGCTAGTACCCTTAGAATAAAATTGACTCTTAAGGGTCTGACCAGCTTAAGACATTGATCTGTGGGTTTTGTTGCTTGCTTGCTTGTTTCCTTGTTTTTGTGCTGGGGACCAAACCTGGGGCATCTCACATGCTAAGGACAAATTCTACCACCCATCTCTTTCCCCCAGCCCCTTGCTGTTGTGTCGTCTAACTGGGAATTACTTCCAAACCTAAATGTGTGCTGCAGACCATAACACCTATACTGTCTCTCTCTCTCTCTCACTTGCATTTTTATCTCACTTGTTCTTCACAAAAGTCCTTATGCTGGACCTGTGACAAGGAGGGGCATCTTATAAATAATAAAGGTTTAGGGAGATTAGGCAGAGTGCCCCAAGTCCCACTGCCAATAGTTGGCACAGTTTATCTGCCAAGAACTGAAACCTGAAACCTGAAACAAGAACTGAAACCCACTATGTAAACCAGGCTGGCCTCGATCTCACAGAAATCTTGTACTCCTGAGTTGCTGGGACTAAAAGTGTGCACCACCGCACCAGGTTTCCCAATGTAGAGTAGCCTAGGCATGGGTCTTCCTTCAGGTCAGCCTCTCTCTTTCCCTCTTCCTTCTCTTAAGACTCTTGTCTGCAGAATGGATGTTCTGTGAAGGCTGGTAAATCAACAAAGCCAGGCTCAGGATACATTCCTGTTAATACATTTCAGTCATTTCGTGCGTATGAACCAAACAAATGGCTAGGATTATATGTTGTTTTGCAGGTAAATGTCTATTGAACAGCATTGCAATTATTATTTTCAGGTGGCTGACAATATTAATAATTTTAGGAACCTTGGTATCCATTGCACAAAATTCTCTATAGTAGCCGTGCTGATTAGTGAGGGCATCAGGAGTCTAACATGATTTAAGTTCTTCTCATAGGAAACAGAAAGAAGCAATTGGAGCTTGGGTTAAGTCTTGGAGTCTCAAATTTATTTATTTGGTTTTTCAAGACAGGGTTTCTCTGTAGCTTTGGAGCCTGTCCTGGAACTCACAGATATTCGCCTGCCTCTGCCTCCCAAGTGTTGGGATTAAACAAATGTCTCACCCGACCTGGCTAGAATTCTCAAATTCTTTCTTAGTAGAGAGTTCACTCTAGCTCAACAGCTTTGATACACACAAAGCCTGTGGATAACCCCTGCTGTCTGGCACAGCACAAATCTTCTGCCCCCTTTAACTCCTTCAGTTTCCCTATTCAGAGACAATATACTGGAGTCAATTTGGTTTGGTAGGCATAATATTAGAAAGACATAGGGCTGGGGAGATGGTCCCTAAATCGCTTATCTCACAAGGATGTGGACCTGAGTTCAGATCCCCTGAGCCCATGTAAAAATCAGGCATGGCTTTGTGCATCTGTAATCCTAGTAACAGGGAGATAGGGAAAGCAGACAGGCAGATCCATAAAGCTCCCCACCTAGCCTATCTGGTAAAGTTCCAGGGTTGTGAGAGACCTTATCTCAAACAATAAGTGGAATGTACTGGAAGTATAACGATAGAGGTTGCCTTCTGATCTCCACACCCATATTTGTGGGGGAATGTCAGGAAGCATGAACCCTATCACAATTATTATAGAGAATCCCCAACCAAAAGTGCTCCTTATTTTGTATTAACCTCCCCAATAGCCATGGCAGCCACCCATTCCCTGTCTCCTCTCTCTGAGGCATCCCAGCCTTTGATTAATACACACTTATTGACAGAACAATTTATTTAATTTCTGAAAACCTTTCTTTTCTCTGTAACTTTTCCAGCAATATGTAGGTTTATGACTGTCCCTTGGACCCTATTAGCCTTCTATCGTCATTATGTTGGACATGGTACAGGGTTGAGGGCTGCCAGCCTAGTGAAGAGAGAATCACAACACGACTTCAGGATCAAGGGACCACCCTGACCTCAACGTTACTGCTGTATTTCTCAGTTGGAATCAGAGAGGTGTTATTTTCAGTGTAGAAAAAAGTCCAAGGACACTCCACTGGTTCCTGGTAACTATAAAGACAAAAAGTCACTTTTGGGATAGAACAGTTTTTATTTGTTTAGGTTTGGTTTGGGATTCACCCCAAACAGGTTCCAGTGTGGAGGGGAGGGCTGTCACTGTGACTCCAGGGAGATTTATGGGTAGGCTCTGTATTACACATTTCCTCTTATTGCTTTGCTCTTTATGCCCAGTCTTTCCGAGTTTATTCAGCTGCTCTCATAATTATCCCCAATTATTTATAATGGTAGGGTTCTGAAGCTGGAGTTAGAGAAACACCATGTTTTTTGAGCCTTAAACATCACTTAGTGGAAATGGACTCCAGCGACTCACATGAAGTTTAAGCCCAGGTTTGCTTGGAGATTTTTTTCCTTTAGATTTGCTTTCATCTTCAGTGTTTTATTTTTCTAACACTTTATAGAGGTTGTATTATTAAGGAGGAGAATCCAAGCTGGGAGTGACGACGTGGGCCTGCAAGTCTAGCACTTTGGAGTTCGAGGCATATTAAAAAGATCATCACACGTTTAGGATCAGCCTGGGCTAAAAGAAATAACCTTAAATATGAAAATAAGTAGACACAGAGTAAAATAAAAGAGAGAGGTTGGGTCTGGCCAGATGGCTCAACAGATTAAGGTACTTGCTGTCAAACCCAGTGACCTGAGTTTCATCACAGATTCACCATGGTAGAAGGAAAATATGGACATCCAAAAGCTATCTTCTGACCGCCACACATACCACGACATGAGCATTTGTACACACATAACACACACATGATTAATGTGATAAATTTAAAAAATTGAAAGCTATGTCCACCCAACTGTTAAAAATGAGTAGTTTCTGCATGGCTTGAGCCAGTTTTGTCTTTTTATTGTTTCCTTTTTCCATTTTTCATAGATGTGTGTATAGTGCATTTATGCAAGCCTGCTTTGCATGCATATGAGACATATGTGGATGGGCATGAACATGCACATGGAGGCTCAGGTTGATGTTAGGACCCATCCTCAATCAATCTCCCACCTTATCCAGTGAGGCAAGGTCTCTCAATCCAACCCAGAGCTTGAAGGTATGGCCAGTCTCCCCAGTCAGATGACTTTGAGGATCTCAGAGTGTAGAATAAAATTACAAATGTATCTCTCTTTTTCTTTGTCTGTATCTCTCTATCTCTCTCTGTGTATCTCTCTTTGTATCTCTTTCTGTCTCTCTCTCTCATTCTCTCTATGTTACACTTATGATTTTGTGTGCATGTAAGCTGGGGGCCCACATATACATACATACATGTTTCTGTTCTTGATTAAGGTATTGTGTTTGTGTAGCTCATTTAAAAATGTAATGTATAATTAAGAAATATAGGTTAATAGATAATTATCTATAATAGTCAAGCTTATAGTCATGTTAGTTAGATTTTCTAGATGGACAGATCTGTATTTCAGATGAATAGGCATATTTCAAACCTTTCAAAGACTACAGAATAAGGCATTTGAAATGTTTTAAGAACTTAGGACATTTTATGACAATGAGACACATCTGCTCCTAGCAGCACCAATTACTTCAAGAGGAAGATGGGCATTGAAGAGGCTTTCTATGGAATTTGTTAGCCATTTGGGCAAGAAAATGCTCTTGCCTGGACTGTTTGATAATATGTTGGGTGAACTGAACATGCAGGACACACAGAGAAATGACTGCTGAACTTTCCTAAAGGTGAGATGATCCTTCGGGGTTCCTGTTTCATGAAAGAGTCTGCTAGA
>LOEQ01002164.1:44517-56125 GCA_001685075.1 Bramus lutescens | reverse complement strand
TAATGGGCCAAGCAGTGATTTAATTAATACAATTTCTGTGTGGTTATTTCGGGAGTCTGGGGGGCCAGGAAATGAACAAGCCTCCTCCTACAACACATGTGGAAGTCAAAGGTTGACACCCAACGGTCACTCTACACCTTTTATATTTTTGGGGGGGGATTGGAGTAAGTGTGCTTACAGATCAGAGGATGACTTGGGGGAGATAGTTTTCTCCCCACCATGTATATTCTGGGGCTTGAACTCAGGCTTGGTGGCAAGGGCAATTGCCCTCTCAGCTAACCTGGCCACCTTGCTTTGTTAGGATTCTCTGGGCAATGAGTTTCAGGAATCAGACTGTCTTTGCCCAGCCTGGTACTAGTTTCTAGGGCACCAGTCCTTTTACATGGGGGCTGAGGGTCTGAACTCGGGTCTCGTGTGTGCATAGCAGGGACTTTGTCCACCACTGAGACATCCCTCTCCCAGCCTCCCTGCTTAGGTACATCCCTGGCTGATCATTTTGCAGTTCCAAATCCTCAATGACTCACTGCTGCTCATAGCGTAAGACTAAACGTCTCAACTGAGAATTCAGAACTAGTCGTCCACCAGTGTAAATGTGTACAAAGTTAAACTTCTCTGTCTAAATCCAAAGAGGTCTAATTTGAGGTTTGTAAACAGACCTATTCTACTGGGTTGTTCTTATAGTGCTAATAACCTTCTCTATGAAGAGTTTCACCATCTAATTCTCAAGCTTATTATGTAATTTATTTCAGGCTGCTCCAGAATTTCATTTTATAATGCAAACGTCCCACTTCATGCTATTGGTCCTTATCTGTGTCACACTTACTCACGCCTCTTATCCTAAGCTATAAAACAAATACAATCATTGACCCAGATGCATTGTTATGACATTGTCCCACCTCTTCTTGTCACCAACATCACGCGTGAACCTACTGATTTCACCACTTTCTCGTTTACCTGTTTTCTTTTTTCACTTTTAAAATGTGTAAGTGTGTGCGTGTGTGTGTGTGTGCGTGCGTGCGTGTGCATGTGTGTGTGTCTGTGTGTTTGTGCATGTGCGTGCTGGTTCCAAAGGAGGTCAGAAGAGGGATTTGGAACCCCTGGAGCTGAAGTAACTGGTGTTTGTGAGCTGCCCATGTAGATGCTGAGAACCAAGCATGGGTCCTCAGAAACACTGACCTTTCCTTCCCCAGGACTTCAAATAACTGCAGGCTGGTTTTCCATCACCTTAAAGATTTGTCTTCCCAAGAGTTCATTTTGATGAAAGCACAGAATGTATGTTTCTGGAAAGATAGAATCATTAATTCCTATGCAAAAATTGCTCTCCCCAACCTAGTTTAAATTAGCTTACAACGTTTCTGAAGCTTAGGAAGCTCTAGGCTGTTTGGATGGAAAGCTTCTTTTTACTATTTCATTTTCCTTCAGACGGGAAGTTTCTGTCTCGGGTCTGTCATGGGGTTATGGTGAAGCTGATATTGGAAACCTGCTGCTTTGGCTTACCGGAGTTGACTGAAAACACCTGCTCTCCAGAAACCCTCCAGGACTTCCGCACCGGAGTGGCACAGCAGAGGCATCCAGCCTCACGTGCTGGCCAGCTACTGAGCTCTCAGACATAACAGCATGTAGACAGCCATTGTCAGGCTAGCGCAGCCACATTATGGGAACTAATCTAATAACCCCCACCCTTGTAATATATATTCATTCTATTGGTTCTGTTCCTCTAAGAACCCTGACTCATGTAAGCACCTTCATAACTTCTGTCTCAAATGCATTCCTTCCCTATCGTCCATCCTTTAGTAAAAGTTGTATCTTGTCTGGCAATCTTCAGGTGTCTTCTGACTTTGATTTCAACCTTGCAGAGAGATGCTGATGGATGCCATACTCTGCTGACTCTGCAGCTCTGCTTCTCCAGAACAGGCCCTTGAGTTCCCTCTGCCCTGCCTGTTGATACACTTACCACTACTCAGAATATTCTCCAAAGACATCGGTGCCCAGCTAAATCTACACGTTACAGACCGGTGCAAGAACACCACCAACAGGAAGTCTACCACTAACCAACTGGGAGGATTCCAACTGGTTGCCATCTTCTAGGAGAGTGCTGTTGGGTCTCGTTTTTATTTGGAGACTTCCTTCACAGTTAAATCTAGCTTGAAACCAAGACCTCCCGGGCTTCGGAGACCCTGGAAACAGAGACAAGCTGAGACAGCTGTCCTTTACCTCTTCCCCTCCCCGCCCTCTCTTCTCACACCCATCCCCTTTCACACAAAGCAAGTGCTCGGCCAATGTCAAACCCGACGAACTGATGGAACACAGACAGAAGCAAGGCATTAGGCTAACGTTTTTAAGGTTGAACAAGTGCATCCCAGTCTGTGAAAATGCACTGAAGCTTATGAAGGGATGATTTCCTTTTCTTCCCTCCACCACCCCACCCCTTTAGCTTTCAGCCTGGGTTTGACGGCTCAAGAGGTCCTCTGCTAACGCACTTAAATCTTGACCTAGAGACCCCAGTGGGGATATAATTCCCTGCTGGGCTGTGACTGGAGGACCACGTGGGGACGACTTGGCCTCAGCATCCATCAGGAACAAAGCTTGTGACGCCAGACACTCTGGCCAGGGTAATTTTAGCTGGGCTCTTGAAGTGGACGGCAGGTCTGTTTGGAAATCTGCTCAGTTCTCTGTCTTCTGCTTAAAGGTCTCTGCTCTCCTTTCCATGTTAAGTGCAACACTACCTCCTGATTCTTTATTTTAAATAATGAACAACAGAGACAAAACGCACACACACACACACACACACACAATTTTAAAGTGAGCCTGTGCCTATTGAATGTTGGCACAGTTGCCAAGCCACAAAGGAGCCTTCCAAATAACTTTTATATAGGGACCTTGGCTTGTGTGTGCTGACAGTTCCACATTCCAGTTTGTCATTTGTCCCCGACTTGCTGTCCTGAATGCCTCCCTAGCGTCATGCTGCTTATCACCTGCTTAGTATGTGACACTTCATCTGCCAAGACAAATGTCATATTAGGAAAGCCTCCAGAAAATGGGGGCAATCAAAGATCCCAGCACAACAACTAAGGCCTTTGCGGGGGCACATTCCTTCTTCTTTTCTAATTCTTCTCTCCAGATCTTGCCTGTTGCTCCCGCTGAAAGCAAAGCATCTAATAATGGGGTCTGACTGGTAAGGCAAACTGCCCTATTCAGGTCTTTCTTTTTTCCATTTTTTCTTCTCTCTCTCTCTCTCTCTCTCTTCTCTCTCTCCTCTCCTCTCTCTTCTCTTTCTCTCTCTCTTCTCTCTCTTCTCTTTCCCCCTCTTTCTCTCCTCTCTCTCTCTCTCTCTCTCTCTCTCTCTCTCTCTCTCTCTCNTCTCTCTCTCTCTTTCTCTCTCTCTGACTTCTTATGTATCCAGGCTGGCCTCAAACTTGCCATGTAGCCAGGGTGACATTGAACTTCTCAGCCTTTATTTCCTGGGTGCTGAAACTAAAGGTCTGTATCACCAAACCCAATCTTCTCTGTTTTGTTTTAGTTGTTTGCTTTGCTTTGAGGCAGTGCCCCACCACATATCCTTGGTTGACCTGGAACTCACTATGTAGATCAGCTTGGCCTGGAACTCATAGAGATCCTCCTGCCTTAGCTCCCAAGTGCTGGGATTATTGGCTCAAGCCACTAGCCAAGTTTCAAACTGTCCTTGAAACTCAAAAGCCCTGACAGTAAATTTGATCAAAAAGTGACAGTGGGGGCCGGTGAGATGGTCCATCAGTTAATGATGCATAGCAAACCTGGCGATTTGAGTTCTATCTGGAGGAACCACACAGAGAAACCAACCCCTGAAAGCAGTCCTCCAACTTCCACACACTCCCTATAGTTTGCACACCCTCCCCAAATAAACAAAGTAAATGCCAATGATTAAAAAGAAACATTCTCCCAGCAGTGGTGGCACACGCCTTTAATCTTAGCACTTGGGAGGAGAGGCAGGCCGATCTTTGTGAGTTCAAGGCAAGCCTAGTCTACAGAGCTAGTTCTAGGACAGGCTCTAAAGCTATACAGAGAAATCCTGTCTTGAAAAACAAACAAACAAACAAACAAACAAACAAAACAAAAAACACAAAAAACAACAACAACAAAACATCACAAATACAGGGCTAAGAAAATGAGCTTCATGAACTATTCAAGGCACTTTTGTAGACTTCTCGCAAACATAGTTTTTTTTTTTAATTAAATGAGGTAAGTGCATTTGGAAGTGAGATACTAGCACCTTTAGTTATGGCTGGAAACAGAGCACAAGACCTGGAGTGCCTTACTGGCAGAACACTATGGTCCTAAACTTATGCTGATACAGTTAAGGGCTGGGCAAGAACCTTATGCTTGCACACACCTGAAAAGTTGCTCAGAACCTGTTTGCAAAGGTGAAGGCCTTTGTCCTTTCTCTTTGGTAAAAATGTTAAATGCTATTAGTGTCATGAGAGATGTGAATTTGACTCTCAGTGTCAATAGTCCTTCACAAATCTCAGAAGTCTCTCCCATCTGCAGCAAAATCCCATCTAGCGTGAAGGGTTTTTTTTTTTTTTAACAACTTTACTTCTCAAAGATGTATCTTCTCTGTCCAAAAGCCACTGAGTTCATAAAACCAAGTCAAATCCATGGAAATAAATGTTGACGACAATCTGAAACAGCAAATCAGATCATGTTACTCCTGCTTGGAAGTCTTCAAAGATTCTCCAAACATTTTATGTTCAAGCCCAAATTACATAGCTAGTTTTCCAGACACTTTTTTGACTTACCCCTGCCCAGTTCCCCAGCCACACATTCCCCTTCCACACCCATGGTCTTTGCCAGACAGAAACAATCTTGATTTCACTCTGCTTGCAGAACTTGTCCCTGCCTCCCTCCTGCACCTGGTCAGCTCCTTCTGGTCCTTTCAGGATCTCATCCGCCTTCCATGCCTTACTTTATAATGTGTCTGGTCTCAGGTTGGGTTGTAGCTCAGGGGTACAGTGCTTGTCTAACATGCTCAAGGTCCTGGGTTTGATCCCAGCACCCTAAAAGAAAACAACTAAACCCTGTTCTCTTTCCACATAAGTTGTATCTACAACCCCCTCTTCTTCCTCCAGGAGGATCTGGGTGATGAGAGCATTCCCAGTTTCTGTCTTTTGGAAAAATGAAGGGTAATGCATCAGATGAGACCAGGAAGACTAGGTATGTGTGTGGGAACAGACTGCAAAATAATCTGGACACCCCAAGTTCATCATAATGTCCAAGTTCACACAAACAGAGAGGGAGGCATCAACCAAGCACACATTTTTGAAATTAATTTTCCGTACTGCTCGAGATAAAATTCAGGAATTTGTCTAATGTCAGTCAAACGCTACACCACTTAACTCAGCCATGATAGGGGCGTGGGAAATTTTGAGACAGGGTTACACTCTGTAGCCCTGACTGTCAGTCACAGAGCGCATTATGGAGATCAGGATAGTCTTGAACTCACAGAGATCTCCTTACTTTTGCAACCTGAATATTCTCATTAAAAGTGTGCACCACCATGCCTGGATCCTGAGAGGAAAAAAAATGTCATTTTTTAAAATTTGAAATTAGTCATTTAAGTCTCCAAGAACTCATATAGTTAGAATAGCATGCACTAATCAATGATTTTGGCCAGTTGACATTTACAGGTATTATTTAAATTTAAGTCCTAAGGATGTAGCTCAGTTTGTAGAATGCTTGTCTAGCATCCAGGAAACCCTGGTTTTTCAGTCCTCAGTACTGTATAAAACAGGGCATATGGGTGCATGCTCCTATCAGTTAGGATGTAGAGGCAGGGGAATCCAAAGTTCAGCATTACCATGGGCTGTATTGTATTGGAGGTCAGTCTGGATACAGAAGACCCTGTCTCAATAGGAAGAAAGAACGAAGTGAGGAAGGGAAGGAAAAGGAAATGAAAAAGAGCGGAAGGGATTGGAAAAGAAAGAAAAAACCCTGAGAAGAATAACTCTGTCTCTCCATTCTGGATGTCCCACATACACCTTTCCTTGAGTTCCTAGCTACAGGGTGGGGCTGAATTAAGCAGGTGCTTTCCATTCTGAGGCTTTAGGAGTGTTGTGCCTTAGTGGCTGGAATGATCTGGTGCAATGATTGTAATTCTAATAACCAGCCCAGTCTGTCTCCCTTCCGTGTATTACACTGCCTTTTCTCCCCAGGACTCCACTCCAATCAGAGTTTGTGCAACCAGCTGTACTTCAGCAAGCACTGGCCTGGAATTAACTTGGCAGGGAGCTTGTTCTGAGACTTCTCTGACTCATAACTTTGGGTCTAACTCAGAGCCCTGCCCTCTTTTGCTTTTTCTCTGAGCTGATTCACACTGGGTTGGGATTTTATTGTCAGCAGTCATAATTGTTTATGTGTGGAACTTGGATTTTAAAAACGACAGAAGGCCAAGTCTAGTTCTTCTGCTAGATTTGCTATTCATTGTGTGATTTTTTTTTTGGTTGAATAAAAGGAAGGAAGGAAGGAAGGAAGGAAAGGAAGGGTGGAGAGGAAGTAGGGAAGAAGAAAGAAAGAAAGAAAGAAAGAAAGAAAGAAAGAAAGAAAGAAAGAAAGAAAGAAAAAGAAAAAGAAATATCCCATTGGCCCAAATTAAAGCCTATTCTCTTCCACCCATTTATAGCTTTTCAAGTTCATGGAAAGGCTTGTCTTATATAAAATACACATAACAGGAAGATACAGCAAGAAGAATACAAATTTTGGAGTCAGCATATAATGGTGTATTCATAGGCAAGCTGAGACAGGGTCTCATATCCCCCAGGTTTGCCTTGAACTTAGTATGTAGTTCAAGATAATGTAGAATTTCTGATCGCCCTGCCTTTATTTCTTGAGCGCCAGGATTATAAGGAAGAGTTATCACATCTGGTTTCATATACTTCCTGCGGTTGAACACAGGGCTTTGTGTGTGTTACGCAATTCACTCTCCCAGTGAGCTATATTCCTAGCCCCTCACAAGCAAGTCATTCAGCCTCTTGGAGCCTATTTCCTCATTACCACTATAAGACAGTAACAATGCTGTCTACCTGTAGGGCTGGAATGGTGGTTAGGAATGTTATAATGCACAGTGCTTGGCATATTAGAAAGTATTTAAAAACAGTAGATATTAATACAGGTAGTGAACACTACTACCACTTTATTAAGATTCCCATTGAAGTAGTAAAAATGTAGCCTCACCAAACAGACTGGAGATGAAAAGTCCATGCTTCTGAGTCATAGCAGGTTGCTCCAGACTCCTCTTGAGCTGAGATTGGAGTGTATCCAGTGCTATAGTAGTTGGGTCCTGAGGATTCACTCAGGCTGTGAGAACACACAAGGCAGACAATATAGTAAACAATTAGGAAACAAACCCCGGTCCTGTGTGAGGAAAAGAAACTAGAGACAAAGGGCTCTCCCTCATGCCCGGTAGCTCACCTGATTACTAATGGAATCCATTCAATAAAGTGTGCAAAATGCTGTGACTTGGTTCCCCTTTCTGTATCTATGTCTGTTGTGAAGCTTAACAGAAATCGCAGGAATAAAGAGCCTATCACACATACATACTTACCAAAATACCATCTCAGTGTTGGATGTTTTGGCTCATGACTGTAACCCCAGCACTTGAACAACTATGGTAGCTTGGCAACACAGTGAGTTCGAGGCCAGCCTGGCCTAAAAAGTAAAACCCTGCTTCAAAAATATAAAACAAGACAAAAACAAAACAAAACAAAACAACAACAAAAAACCCTTTATATTAGGGAAGAAAAGTTGGCATTTATCAAGCTCAGGTGGAAGATGATAGACTTTGGAGCTTTATCACTATATCGTACTTCCAGGATTAAGTCGGAGTTCCACTATTGTCTGACTTTTTTTCTCATCTGCAAAATGGGTCAAATAGCTTCTATAATCATCTATGCTTATTGCATGCATTTTTTTACGAGAAATAAATCTGATAACACACACACGATTGCTTTGGAACATTCTTGAGATATGGCCAAGTACACTACAAATATTTATCAAATACGTAGATAAATAAATCCATGTTGGGACAAGAACAGAAGACAACATTAGAAGCATAGTGTGCAGTGAGGTTCTCATCACTAACAGAATTCCTGAGGCGGTCAACTTGAAAGGAGAAAAAGGTTTGTATTGGCTCACGGTTTTGCATGTTTCATGGATGGTTTCTTGGCCTGTGACTACAAGTCTATGGTGAGACAAGCCACCATGCAAAGAGAATGCGGTAAAGAGGAAATGCACATTGTATGGTGCATGGAAGAAAGGAGAGGGGGTTTTGTAAGCAGGGTCCCTTTCCTGAATCCTTTAACCTGTGCCTCCACACATGAGTTAATCTACTCACAAGGTCATAGGATGGTCCAATGGTCTCATAGAGGCTCCACATGGCTTGGTTGGGGACCACACCCTCAATACATGATCCTTTGAGGACATTGAAGACCAAAATCATAGCAGGTGGACAACCAAACTGGTTGGCTCTGGAGAGGAATGAAGCACAAAAAACAGTGGTAAATAAAATGCTTCTGCCAGATATGGTGGGGCACATCTTTAATCCGGCCCTTGAGAGGCAGAGGCAGGTGGATCTCTATTAGTTTGAGGCCGACCAGGTCTACTTAGAGGTGTATAATCCAGACAGAGTTACAAAGTGAGAGATGATGTCTCAAAATGAAAAAGGAGGGAAGGAAAGAAGGAAGGAAGGAAAGAAGGAAGGAAGGAAGGAAAGAAGGAAGGAAGGAAGGAAGGAAAGAAGGAAGGAAGGAAGGAAGGAAGGAAGGAAAGACAGAAAGAAGGGAAAGAAAAGAAAGGAAATGCTTCCCAGACAATTATACTAAGTAGAGCCGCAACATTCATGGACAAGTCACTTATTTTGATTTCTGGAATTGGTTGCAGTGTGGTGGGACACTATGTCAGTCTCAAAGACTAGCCAGCAGTGGACACAGTTCTTGTAATTTGTTACAGACTCAAGAAAATGCCCTGTGGTCACCATAACAGCAATCCCTGCTTCTTCAACTTTTCGCCCCCAGGACCCAATAGGGACTTGAGCTTGCTCAGGGAAATCTCCCTTACTGGGAAAAGGCCATACTTCAGAGACCTCCTGACCATTTCCAAAGCCAACTTACTGAGCTGATGGGACGCCTGGACCACTTCTACTACATCTGCTGTCTAACTTCAGCACACAAGCGAGATGTGAAATATTTAAATTCCAATGACAGAGCCAACCGTGCGAATTCCTGACGGGCAAATTGAGACCTATTATCTGTAATTGCAGTCGCCTGAATTCCGCACTAGCAAGACCTTGTTTTCAGGCAGTCAGGCATAGCAGCTGCTTTCTGGAGACAACTGCATCTGGGGAAAGTCCCGAGAATGGAGATGAGCAGTTGGCTCAGGGTATTCCTGGCAACCACACTGAGCAGGCCCCGATTTTCTCAACCTAAAACCTTGGAGCCGCTGCCATGACTCTGCTGCTTGTCGGTATCTGATCCATCACCATTTTGAACTTCTCTTCCCCAACTGCCTTCACCTGAGCTCCACTGAACAGGTTATTTCTCGTGAGTAACCCGCTCCCACATCACACTGCCCCTTGTTAAGATGTTTTCCTATCTGTGAAGGAGTTCATACCAGACTGCTGCTCAGGCCACAATCCCTGCAGTCCCCTCTCCCCAGCTGTAGCTAGGTTTATGCTGTGAAACCTATCCCCTTCCTCAGAGACCTAAAAGAAGGGAGCCTGATCGCCACATCAATCTAATTCCTCTTTACATCTCCCCTCTCCTACCAGTGCCGTGTGTGGTACCTGGGGCCTGAACTCTGCTCAGAGCCTCTGCCTTGCTGTTTGTCTGATCATGGTGTTTATAACTGTTTCAATACACTACCTACCCTCAATAATCGGTCTCAGTGTTCCACTGAACCCCGCATCCAAGATATTTCAATTGACTATGTCCTTTGGCTTGGAATTATCTCAATTACTAGCCATGCTAGTTCATCCTTATAAAAATGTGGTTTGTGACCCTTTTACTCCGCTGGCAATCAGTTCTTGACTTTCTTGGGCCAGATTGCATTTTCCTTCCCGTAGACTCTCATTGTTCTTACAGAACAGAACAGTACCACTCTTTATAGTGTGTGATGGTCTCGCCCAACTACAATACAAGCTCCTGAGGGTGAACACTGCATCTCACGAGATTTTCTATTTTTTATTTTATTTTTTGAGATTGGGTCTCACTTTATAGCCCTGGCTGACCTGGAGCTCACTTTGTAGATCAGGCTGGCCTTGAACTTGCAGTGATCCCCCTACCTCTGCCTCTCAAGTGCTGGGATTAGAGACATGCACCACCATGCCCTGACCATGAGGTTTCCCTTAAATTCAGCACAATATTCAGCACAAATGGATGCTGGTGAAATGAGCAAATGTCTTCTTTGCTTTAGACCTAAGGAGGTTGTTCTACTTGCCTAGATGAAAAGATTTCTCCCACTCTTTGCATGTGAGCCATCTTTCCTGGATAAGTGTAGTTACCTCATCAAAGAAGCTTCTCTTTACAGCAAATGGAGACCTTCATAGAAAACCACAAGTGGATGCAACACAGAGATCAACAGATAGTCGGGAGCCCGGCCTCACTGGATACATCTGTATCAGAGCTCCTTGCATCTATGGCTCAGGGAACATCAAAGAAGAGGGGGCAGAAAGATCGTAAGAGCCAGAATAGCAGGAAGTCTGCTGCGAGACAGTCTCCTAGAAATAAATGCCTGTGTAAACAACACTGGAACAATGGCGATATCAGTGGACATGTTAATGGGAAAGGGGAAATTTTTATTGGGGTCTCATCCCTCAAAAGAAGGCTACAGGTACCCAATGACCAATGAAAGAAGGAGAATTAGTCTCTCCCAAGGATGAGCCCCCTTATTGGTTGTCCAATGCAGAGTGGTCAGTCTTGAAACCATGTACAAACAAACAACAAAATGGACTCACAAGATTGTATTTAACATATAGCTATAGATATATGCAACAATAATAAGGAAAAAGAGGCTATCAACTTGAGAGAAAGGATAGGCATGGGAAGGGTTTGAGGGAGGATTATTAGTGGCTGGAGGGAAATGATGTAATTCCGTTTCTATTAAAAACTCATTTTTATATAAAATATTTCTCTCTCAAGACCACTGTTCAAACCTACTTGTGAAAGTGGCCAATATAAACATGATAAGATCCTGGGACCTGCTAGCATCCAGCTTAATCTTCTGCCCTGTGTGGACAGCACTTAAATCCCACAGTACTGAAATGTGGCAAGCATAAGCCCCACAAAGTGACACAGCACAAGAAGGAAATGGCTCTCTATGTGTCCTGCAAAAGTGACATTATGACAGAAAACAGAGTGGCTAAAGTGGGCAGACTAAGCTGATTGCCTTCAAAAGGGCTCAAATCACCAAGGTTGTGCTGAGGTTTGAGTGTGTTGAGGCCAACCTCACAATCTAAAAGAATGGCTGCTCTTAAGAGAGGTGAATATTTTGAATTGGGAAGTGATAAGAAGAGAAAGGGCCTAGTGATCTGGTGCAGGACAATTGTCTATATTCTGTCAATTATGTTTTAAATAAACGCTGA
>LOEQ01002164.1:0-13439 GCA_001685075.1 Bramus lutescens | reverse complement strand
GTCCTGCCATGCCTGGATTTTTTTGTGGGTCCTGGGAACGGAACTCAGGTGTGCATGTTTGCAGGCCAAGCACTTTATTGACTGAGCCGTTTCACCAGGCAACAATTACTACCTTTTTCTGTTTAATGTGAGAGAATAGTCAACATTAAAGGCAGCACAGTGACTAATTCTCTGGAGAGTGAGGAGAGCTGGTGAACTTGTAAATGACTTGTCAGGCGTGTCTCAGTCTGGGTGGATGGGTGCATTGTTTAATACAACTACCATTTAAAAACATGCACATATGTTTCCTATACTGCTCTGTAGGTAGAAACAAGCCCTGAAATTATGCAATCGGTGGGTATTCTGGAGTGGATGCCTGAGTCATGCTGAGTCATGTTAGTCCTAAGTGGAAGACCCAAGGTAGAATTATCTTGATGCCGACAGAGAGAAGGAACCTCCCAACAACTTAGGTATTACATTCTCCTAGGACGTGTTTTCCCAACTTGCAGTGGCCTGCTTTTCAGGAGTTGAGTCATGGGAAACATCAGAAAAGATGTGGCTATTTTTTAACCAACTGATGGACTGTTCATTGTTCTCTCCCTTAATTCAGATATTACAGGGGTATAGGGAAAGGGGGGGAAGCCCCTAATTATAGGCAGTTGCTGATTCATAACTGTATTTTGCTCAGGCCTAGTGGTACAGTGGTGGTGGCGTGTGTTATGTATTAACTCTCTAGATTATTTTATATGACCTCTAGTTGAAGGCTTGGGCCTTTGGAGAAGCTTTCTTAGTCAGCTCTGGTTATACACAGACTGATTGATGGTTTCAGCTGACACACTCAGCTCATGGCCATGACTTTGAAATACCCAACTCTTATGGGATCCAAAAAACCTACTGCGGTTAGCGGTAACTGAGCAGAATCTGGGAACTAACCTCTGAACTAGTCCAGACTCCATAGGTAACATGTGGCAGAAACTCAATACATAGGTTTAAATAGAAAGATAATTTTACAGATGCTCTTAGTTGCATAGCACTAAAGGTGATTCAGGTAGAGTTAGCTATGAATATATAATAGAATAATGATATCATAGCATCACCATCAGAAGCACTTTCTATCTTTCAGACAGTTTTCCCTAATGGGCAGTCTGGAATAGCTACAGGCTTGTATTTTACCTGCTTATCAATTCTATTCCAAGTACTCTTGGGCTACCGTGGGATAGCTCGACACCACAGTGCTTGTTTATCACGTGTGAGGGTCTGTGTTCCATTCCCAACAACAACAACAACAACAACAACAACAACAACAACAACAGTACCTACACTAAAAAGAACAATTTCTCAACAGTTCAGTGAAAGTCTAAGATTTTTGGCTAAGGTAATAGAGCAGCCACATTAACAGAAGAAAGTAAGTTGTAATATGCACATATATATGCAATATCTATATATATCTATCTATATCTATATCTATCTATCATCTATCATCGCTCTCTCTCTCTATCTATCTATATCTATATATATACACATATATGGAGAAAGAGAGAGAGAAAGAAGGTCTTAGGTACCTGTATATGATCTTACACTATTTTTTATTGAGACAGAGTTTCTCTGTATAACAGCCCTGGCTGTCCTGGAACTCACTTTGTAGACCAGGCTGGCCACGAACTCACAGAGATCCACCTACCTCTACCTCCTGATGCTGGGGTAAAAAGCGAGCACGGTGACACCCGACTAAGCTTGCACTCCCGATTCTCCTGTCTCCACATCCTAGTTGCTGACATTACAGACATATCATCGCACTCAGCTCTCTGGGATCCACTTGAAAAAGCTGGTTCTTGAGTGTATCTACTGTGGGTGGGATATATGTTGTGTTACCGTATGTATATACAGATTTTCAGTCCCTATATGAGCATGTGGGGGACAGAAGGCAATAACAGATGTCTTCCTCTGTTGCTTTCACCCTTTAAAAAAAGTTGTTTTTTAATTAATTAATTAATTAATTAATTAATTAATTTATGTGTGTGTGTGCTGAAAGCTATAAGAGGGTGTTTGATCACAGTTGTGAGCTGTCCAACATGGGTGCTGGAAACTGAACTTGGGTTTCCTAGAAAAATATGAAATCCATCTCTTCAGTCCTGCTGCCTTGCATTTTGAAGCAGGGTCTCTCACTGAGCCCAGAGCTCAGCATTTCAGCTAGATTAGCTGCCACAAACCTCCAGGGTCTGCCAGTCTCTGAGCCCCAGTACTGGGGTTACAGGCATGCATTTGTTATAGAATATTATTTTAAGATGTGTTACATTTGTTTATGCTGTGGAGCATTTGTTTGATGATGCAAAGAGACGCTTCATTCCTTTATGAATGTTTAACTTTGTAAAGCTCTGTTGCTGTGCCTGTCTAAAACCCCTGATTGGTCTGATAAAGAGCTGAACAGTCAATAGCAAGGCAGGAGAAAGGATAGCGGGGCTGGGAGGCAGAGAGGATAAACAGAAGAAGAAAAGGGGTAACGGGAAGTGAGAGGGATTGAGGTATGAGAAAATAAGGAGAGAGGACGCCAAGAGCTAGCCACCCAGTTACACAGCCAGACATGGAGTAAGAAGTAAAGAAAGATATACAGAAATAGAGAAAGGCAAAAGCTCAGAGGCAAAAGGTAAGTGGGCTAATTTAAGAAAAGCTGGCTAGAAACAAGCCAAGCTAAGGCTGGGCATTTATAAATATAATAAGCCTCCATGTGATTTATTTGGGAGCTGGGTGGTGGACCTGCCAAAGAGTAAAGGGTTAAAAGAGTATAAGCAATCAACTACATGTACTTCTGCCCCTGGCTTTTCTGGGTGCTAGGGATCCCAAGCTAGATCCTCATGTGTGTCCAGTGGGCACGTTACCCACTGAGTCATCTCCCATAACTAATTTTAAAATACCACTATGTTTGAAAGGATAGATTAAACAGCTTATTTATAACAACAGTCATGATTTTCTGACATAGATGTATTTTGTGTATTTCTATACTTACTGAAAAATATGCTTTAGAAAGTCCAGGTTTCTAATTTAAATCAGGAATTCTTTCTCTTTTAATTTATTATTGTTATTGTTCTTGCTACTATTTTGAGGCAAGGTCTTGCTCGGTAGCCCAGGGTGTCCTCAAACTTACTATGAATAGCCTGGGGTGGTCTTGGTCTCACTCGGTCTTTTAAATGCAGACATTGCAGATGTGTACCAATATGCTGGGTAATAAAATCCTCATGACTGGCAAAGGTTTGGTGCTAGGGGTCAAAGCCAGGGCTCTACATGTTAGGCAAGTGCTTTAGCATGGAGCTTCTCCCCAGCCCTCTGTTTTTGTATTCCACAGGACAACTAAGTCACTTCCAATGGACTTACTTACAATAGATTTTAGAGCATAAGTTAATCAGACTTGGAGTCTTCAGTTCAGCTGGAGTCGTTGAAAGCTTGTGTAAAGTTTTTATACAGTGCAAAGTTGGCCCATTCCCTTTCTTTACTGAAGGTATTTCTAAAACAGAACTTGGAAAAAGAATGTGTTTTTAGGTCTAGGAGTTTGCTCCAAAGTTCTTCTCTTATTAAATACACCCTTATGACTTCACACTGGGATATATATGGAGTATTATTTCTTCTCATAGTGGAGGGGCAAGATCTACTCTGGAGACACACTCTTCTTTCTTTCCTTCTTTCTTTCTTTCTTTCTTTCTTTCTTTCTTTCTTAGAAAGAAAGAAAGAAAGAAACCTTCTTTCTTTCTTTCTTTCCTTCTTTCTTTCAATCCTGACTCCACCCTTTACTGGCTTTGTGGCTTTGTCAGCCACTCTGAGCTTCTCTGTGCTTCTATTTCTTCCTCTGCACAAGCTTCCTGCAGCCTGCACAAACTGAGGACAGTGCCTGGCACACAGTGAGCCCTTTATGACCTTGTGCCACCGTCGTCATTGTCAAAGCTCTCAAAGCGCATAATCACAGGCCTGTTTTACTTCTGATTCAGATGAAGCTCAGAGGGCAGAGGGCACATGCCCAGAGCTAAGCAGCTTGTTAAAAGTCGAATAGAAAGAGATGAGAGGAAGCCAAAGAGCTTTTCTCTTTAGATAGTTATCACCACGCTTCGCTGCAGACTCTGGGCTTGGGTACGGCCTGAGATCAAAGGCCCTCTTATGTGCAGTGACATTTCTGAGCACAGGGCTGAGTTATAAAACTCTTGAATGGGAGGCTTTGGCACTTGGAACACAGCTTGGGATGTTAGGGCGGGTTTTTATGGAGACGATTCACGGAACTGCTGAGGCTGGTGGAGGAGAATCCAGACTGTTATGACTCATTTGTCTTTTATTGCGCGGGACCAAGAGCTGTTGTTTCCTTTTAAGTCCCTCTGTGGCGTTGAGCTCCAGCTAAGGGCAAGATAACTCTTTCAGGAAGACAGTGTGGCTTCAGTGCCTGTGAACAGGAATAGTGTGCTGTGGGGCCCCGGGTCAAGTGCACTGGATAAGCACAGGGAGGACTTTTTTTCTTAACCATGGGGAAGGATTTCTTTTAGAAACCAGAACATCTTTTAAGTCTTTAGCTTTAGACAAGCTTTCCTTTTTCTTCTGTTGACTGCTTTCTTTCTCCGAAAGCCTAAGCCAAATGGGGTTGTGCAGCAAAGAGAAAGGAGGTATGAATATGGCCGGGCTGTCTCAACGGGACCAGGGGAAGCAGACGAGGGCATTTAGAATCCACTTTGCCTGAGGTCCTGCTAGGCCTCCTGCTAGGTAGTCATCTGAGTGCCCCCCCAACTCCTGGTACTAAATCCATTGTGTGATCTCCTTCTGAGTTGGAACTCTGAGACCTGCTTTCCATGAATAAGACATGAGGCAATCGAGATATCTGTGCCATGATTAGGTCACAAGAGGCTGCGATTTCTACCTTGTTAGGTATCCTCTTCTTGCTACCACGGTCTCATTCTTGTTCTTCCCATGCTTTCTGGTGTGCTCTGATGAAGGTAGACGCCATCATGGAGAGGCTTGATGATGAGGAACCAGTGATGACTTCTGGTCAACATATATCGAAACCCCGTGACCTTTGACTCAACAGCATCCATGTCCTGAATCCTGTCAACAACTGAGAGGTGAGTTTAGAAGTGCGTCTGCCCTGTCCCAGTCGGACTTTGAAATGATGGTAGTCCAGGCTGTCACTTTGAATTCTGTCTTGTTGGGAGTCATTAAACAGAGGGCCCTAACTAAGTGGTATCTAAATTCTGATACCTCCCCAACCATGCAGATAATAAATGTGTATTGTTTTGATCCAGTAGATTGAAGTAATTTTTATTGCAGCATTAGAGAAATAAATGTGTGAGGCAAATAGAATTTAGATCTTATAACAAAAACAAAGATGTACTCCAAATTCGGGGGTTTTGGATACTTTTAATGAGATTGATCCTTGCTGTGAAGAACATGACTATTCAGATATAAGGAAAAAATGGCTGTTGGTTTCTGAGATACGCAAAATAATGTTCATTTTAGCCTCTAATTGAGACTCAGAGGAAGAGCTAGTACCAGAACCAGGTTTTAGTTGAGGACCCTAACCAGGAGCTAAGGTTGCTGATGGGGAGAAAAGTCCTTGGTAAAAAGGAAGCATTAAGAGTTGGGGAAATGGGGCGAGAGGGGTGCATTTTCCTTTACAATAAATAGCTCTCATTTCACACTGATGGGGGGCTATGTGTGGTCAGAGGGAAGACAACCACAAAGAAAGAAAAGTTAAACCTCAGTAAACAAAAAGAATTTAGATGAACAATGCTCAACATGGAAAAATTGACAATATACAAAGATAAGATAAAAACAACCACACATAATCATAGTATCAGAATGAACGGTGCTAACATTTTAAAATATTTTTTGTGGGGGGTGCTGAGATGGTTTAGCAGGTAAAGGCACTTGCCACCAACCCAGAAGACCTGAGTTTAATCTCCAGGACCCACAAGTGTAAAGAGAGAACCTACATTGCGTGTTGTCCTCTCATCTCCACATACATGGCCTGTGGTCACATGTACAAACTAAATAAATTTAAAAAAATGTAATAAAAATTTTGCCAGGCAGTGGTGGCGTACTCCTTTAATCTCTGCACTTGAGAAGCAGAGGCAGGAGGATCTCTGAGTTTTGGTAACAGGCTGATCTACAGAATTAGTTCCAGGACAGCCAGGGAAACCTTGCCTTCACTCCCCCCCCCAAAGTAATACAATATTTTCATCTTCAACATATATTTAATTTTTGTTTATTTTGCTTTTTTTTGAGACATGGTCTCCTTATATAGATCAGGCAGTCCTCAAAATCAAAATCTCGCCAACCTCTTCCTCTAAATGTTGGGATCATAGATAAGCACTGTCATGCCTGGCTTCAGTGTTTGTACTGACCGGATTTTTGTGTCAACTTGACATAAACCAGAGTCATCAGATAAGAAGGAGTCTCAGTTGAGGAAATGCCTCCAAGAGACCCAGCTGTAAGGCATTTTCTCCATTAGTGATCAATGGGGGAGGACCCAGCCCATTGTGGGTGGTGCCAACCCTGGGCAGGTGGTCCTGGGTTCTATAAGAAAGCAGGCTGGCTGATACTGGCATAAAACAGACAGGAGGACCAATGGAACTGAATCAAAGACCCGGATATTCATACAAACACCTTCGAACACATGGTTTTTGACAAAGAAGTAAAAAATATCAAATGGAATTTCTTTCGTATAAATTGTTTACCACGACTGTATTGTGGATATCAACATGTAGAAGAATGAAAATATACCTATATCTATCACCATGCACAAAACTCAAGTCCAGAGACCTCAACATAAAGCCAGCCACACTAAACCTCATAGAAGAGAAAGTGGGAAGTACACTTGAACGCATTGGCACAGGAGATCACTTCCTAAATAGAACCCCAACAGCACAAACACTGAGAGAAACAACTAATAAATGCGACCTCCTGAAACTGAAAAGCACAGGGAAAATGAGAATCTACAAGTTTGAATGACTGCCTATCTCATGCTCATAACCTGATACCCCAGTTTTCAAGGACCCTGAGGGATGCTGCTCCAAGACTTTGATGTTCTGTCCCTGTGTGTGTGTTTTTAATTCTATTAGTATTTTCCTTTCTCATCTTATTTTCTGTTTCCCCGATTTCCTCTCGACCATAATTAAGTAGTCAGTAATATTCGTAGTGGTTTGAAGGAAAGTGGCCCCGGAGGGGAGTGATACTGATGGGTGATGTGGCCTTGTTGGAGTGGGTGTGGTCTTGTTGGAGGACGTGTGTCACCATGGAGGTGGGCTTTGAGGGCTCCAATATAATCAAGCCACGCCCAGTGAGACAGACCACTTCCTGTTGACTGCAGGATCAAGATGTAGCTCCTTCTCCACTCTCAGCTCTTTCCCCAGCACCATGTCTGCCTGCATGCTGCCATGTCCCTGTATGGAGGTAATGGACTAAACCTCTGAAACTGTAAGCCACCTAAATGAATGTTTTCCTTTATAAGAGTTGCTGTGGTCATGGTGTCTCTTCACTGCAATAGAAATCCTAAGACAGTATTTTAACTTCATTATTTGCTTTTTTTTTTTTAAAAAAAAAACTTACATTTTTATCCTTCTTTTAAAGAGACAGGGTCCTATGTAGCCCAGGCTGGCCTTGAACTCTCTGTGTAGTTGAGGATGGCAGCACTGAGGCAAAATAAACCCTTTAGTCGGTATAAATGTCCTAGTTTTCCTTCCATTGCTGTGATAAAACACTAACCAAAACTGACCTTGGAGGAAATGGTTTTCTAGCTCACATTTTATATCATGAGGGAAACTAAGGCAGAAACCGAAGGAGAGATCATGGAGGAGCCTGTTTACCAGCTTGCTTTTCACATGCTCAGCTTTCTTATGCACCCAGGACCACCTGCCTAGGGGTGGCACCACCCCAAGTAGCCTGGGTCCTCCCACATTAATTGTTAATTAAGAAAATGCCCCACACACTTGCATATAGGCTAAACTTATGGAGGCATTCTCCCCTCCCTCCACTTGGTTTTTAGAGACAGGGTTTCTCTGTGCAGACCCAGCTGCACAGATTTGTAGACAAGGCTGGCCTTGAACTCAGAGATCTGCCTGCTTCTTCTGCTTCCCGAGTGCTGGCATTAAAGGTGAGTGCCAATACTGACCTGGTGAGGCATTTTCTCAATTTGAGGTACCCTCTTCTTAGATTACCCTAGCTTGGGTCATGTTGACCAAGTATAGAATAAAATAAAAATAGAAAAAAATAACCAGCACAATAAGTTAATCTTTAAATATTTTATTACAGAATATGAAACTGATTAGCACAATTGGGAAAGGCTGACATAGACTACTGAGTGTAGAGAAATCAGATCTGACTGGTGGTGTAAACCATTAATCCCAGCACTTGGGAGACAGAAGCAGGTGGATCTCTGTGAGCTCCAGGCCAGTCTGGTCTATAGGGTGAATGCTAGGGCAACACAGTAAGAGCCTGCTTCAAAGAAGAAGAAGAAGTCCGAGATAGTCAAGGAAAGTTTCCACCATTAGCAGCTTATTCTGCATGAACCTCTGAGAGGTGCTTAGAGGACAGACTTCAGAGAGGAAGACAGGGGACCTTTTTCCTGAGGTTGAGAGGACTGTCAACTCTGCAGGAACCTGCTCCCTGTGGGACAAATGCTCTCAACTGTGCAAGGAGTTGGGGGACAAACTGGGAAGTAACACAAGGGGGAACACCCTGCCTGTGGGAAAAGGAAAAGCCAAACATCCTTTTTATCCCAGGGATGGGGTAGAAAGCAGCTCCAGCCGTGACTCTTAGGCTGTGTAATTAGTGGTCTCCTACTGCCGAGGAAGAGCCAGGCAAGCCTCTCCTGCACAAGACCTGCGTGGAGAATATAGTGGAGTTTGGCTGTCAGGAGGAAGAAGAGCAGGGTCATAAAGGAAGTTACACCTCTGAGGCTCAGGTGCACAGGAGTTTCCAGGACAATAGATAATCCCACAAGGTGCAGAAGCACCTAGTAACAAGCAATTGTAGATCACTACCATGAAAGGCAGACTATCATGCTAGGAAGTCCCCTGTGTGGTGCATGCTCACAGGGAAGGCTGGAAGCCAAAAGGGAAGTAGAAACACAGAAATATCATCTACTGTGCAGTCTCATCAAGCATGAAATACCCCAGAGGAATCTGAAACCAGTGTTTAGGGGTGGTAACTATAGTAACAACAAACACAATCCCTCTATTCTTGGCTCGAGTGATTTGATGCCCTCACACTAGTGAATGAATGAGAGAAGACAATGCCCGTTTTCTGGCATAAGTGTTTATATTGCTCTGCACTGTTCTACACACTTTCTACCATTTAGTAAAAAATTGCAGGGAATATGAAAGATTTGGGGTTTTGGGACAAAGGAAATTGTCCTTTTGGGCAAAATATTTATTAAAAAAATTATTTCCAGGTGTTGTGGCACATGCCTTTAATCCCAGCACCTGGGAGGCAGAGGCAGGCAGATCTCAGAGTTTGAGGTTAGCCTGGTCTATAGAGTGAGTGCTGAGATAGCCAGAGCTACACAGAGAAGTCTTGTCTCAACAAAGTTTTTTTTTTCAATCCATAGAAAGGCAGCAGCAAAGTGAAGGCTCTGAGAAAAGAGAAGGTAAATGTGCCATTGAGGGGGGTTATAGTGTCCTTTTCCCCATAAGATTGACGTTTCAAAATTTATTATTTATGTATATGTGCATGAGCCTGCATGCATCTATGTGCACCATGTGAGTTCAGGAGCTTATGAGATCAGAAGAAGGGGTTGGATCTCTTGAAATTAGAGTTATAGGTGTTTGTAAACTTCAATGAAGATGTCTGGAATTGAACCTAGGTCTTCTGGAAGACAAGAGAGTGCTCTTAACCATGAGAAACATCTCCAAACTTAAGTAGGGATCCCTTCTTATAGGTTTCAGAGGAAAGTGTGGGCTCGTTTCATGAGATTGATAAGTACTCTGTGGTATCTATTTGTAGTCAGGCTGCTTCTGAATCAGCTATGAGAGTGGGAGATGTGAGGGAGGAGATGTGAGGGAGGAGGAGATGTGAGGGAGGAGATGTGAGGGAGGAGGAGATGTGAGGGAGGAGATGTGAGGGGGAGATGTGAGGGAGGAGGAGATGTAAGGAGGAGATATGAGGGAGGAGGAGATGTGAGGGAGGAGGAGATGTGAGGAGGAGATGTGAGGGAGGAGATGTGAGGGAGGAGATGTGAGGGAGGAGGAGATGTGAGGGAGGGAGGAGATGTGAGGGAGGGAGGAGATGTGAGGGAGGAGATGTGAGGGAGGAGATGTGAGGGCGGCAGCTATGATTGCGAGGAGGGCAAGAATTCAAAATAATGCTACTCTAGCTCTGGAAAACAAATCACTTTAATTTTAGGAATTCTCACTGTTCAATCAAAATAGAGGAGCTTTACACAATGGCTTGGCCCTTGATAACAAAATATATAAGAAAAAATTCCAATTGTTAAAGGAACAAGGGTTGGTGAGCCTGCTTAGTTGTTAAAGGTACTTGCCATTAAGCCCGGTTATCTGAGTTGTCCTCTTATTCCCAGACATACACAGTGATACCTGAGCTTTCCAACAAATAGCTAAATGCAATAAAAGATTTAAAGCAGAATGAGCAAAACAGGACCAGGTGTGTTGATGCATTCTTGTAATCCCAACACTTGGCAGGCAGAAACAGGATAGTTGCCACACATTCAAGCTTAGTCTGGTCTACATAGTTATAAGCCAACCAGAGTGACATAGTGAGACCCTGTTGGCAGAAAGTAAACCAAACCAAACCAAAGATAAATAAATACAACGAAAGGAGACTCCTTACTCCTTTGAGACTATTTGTGAATTAAAAATTCCATAATTAATATATTAGAAGCTCCAGTGGAAAATGTAAACAACATGCATGCATCTATGGGACAGTTTCAGTGGACAGACTGTCATTTGTGTCTGAAATGTCCCCCACAGACTCTTATTCTACATGCCTGTTCGTCAGCTGGTGGTGCCATTTGGGGAAGTTGAGGGTTCTGGGAGCTGGCACTTGGTTGGTGGAAGCAACCAAGGAATTGGCATTTGAAGATGGCAGCCCTGGTTCTAGTCTGTGTTTCTGCTTCCTGGTTAGTAACCATGCCAACAGACTGGGGGTCACACTATTCCACCATGCCTTCCCATGGAACTCTGAGTCCAGTCACAATAAATCATTCCTTCTTCAAGCTGTTTCTGCCAGTCATACTGGTCACAGCACCATGAAAATGGCCAATATAGACCAACAGAAGGAATTGGACCCAGGGCCACGTTTGGGTGTTGGACAAGTATTTTACCACCGATTTGCACACCCCAGCCCTTGGTGGTCTGTTTTAAATTGTGCTTTCTTTCCTGAGATATTTTTGTAGGTCCACAAGTTGTCACTCATATGGGATAGGTCTGCCCCCAGGCTACTTATTATGCTCTGGTCTCTTCCCCCCTCTCTTTTATTGCCATTTCTTTCTTTCTTTCCTTTCTTCCTTCCCTCATGTAAACTCACAGTGATAGGTAATGAAATTTAGCAGTTCCTGACAGTGTCTAGACCACAGAGAGCACAGTTGTGAGAGTGAGCGCCGAGAGAGCTTTATCTTAGTGAATGTATCAGGCAGAGATTCCAATCCTAGAAGCTCCAACAATTCTGGATTCTCCTTCCAATAAGAACGATGAACAGTTTCCATATGTGATCATCTGCTTGGGGAGGAGAAGAGAACACGAGCCCACCTGTTCTCTCTTCTTCCACACGAAAATTCTTCCAAGTTATCAGCGACCATGGCATAGATCATTAAAAATGAAACTATACCAGAGGAGACACATCATTGTGTGTGTGTGTGCATCTGAACAGAGAATGTGTTTAAATAAATACAACTCTTCTCTACCCCTATTTCTGTTATAGAGTGACAGAACACAAGGCCAGAAGAAATCTCTGAGATCATTTGGTACCGATCTCTTTCAGCTGGGTGGGGTGATCCTATCCAGGAGTTCCTGAGCAGCCTCTGTTTATACCAACTATGCCAGGGTAATAACTAACAGAACTGCCTTTCAGACTTCACCATCACTTTATTGATGAGGAAATGACATCTCCAGAAGCTAAGTGGTGTTTTCCATTAATTAAGACTAGCTAATGTTGAGGACAGTGTTCACCCAATCTTAGGAAATCCATCCAAGTGTGAAACTATTCGAAATATTTTTCTTATTAAGTATGATGCGAATTTATTACTAAGCACTTAGGGGACTGAAATGAAGACTTAATTAGATTTTAGACACAGAGCTGGGTGATCAAATTATTGATGACAGAACTAAAGTAAACACTGGGGATGAAGTAATTTTTGAAAACTCACACAAATGTCTTCAGTGTATCACATGGCTGGGGTTCAAGTCTCCTCACTGTTATTGCTTTCTGGGTAATAGAATAACATGCTCTAAGTTTTATCTATTTTCTTTGTTTTTTTTCCAGAATTTTCTCAATTACTATATATTATCAGAAAGAAAATAACCAGATTAGCAGTTATCCTATTAAATGACATCTTCCCTGCACCTGTCACACAACAGTGTAGGAGTCATTGTCACTGTTCTCTGGTTCTCATGATTGTCACATGATTGTCTGTGGTCTCCTGAGGGCTCTAGGAGCCCCTCATGAAGGCCTTGCTGTGTTTTTGGGTTGTAGGTGGCTCTGAGGGCTCCAGGAGGCGACAGCCCATGGGCGGGTCTGGGAAGCCATTGCTCTCTGTCTGCTGTGGGAGCCCGCGTGAAAAAGCCACATCCTCTGATCNNNGCTGCTGTGACATTTGTACCACCACCTCCTCTTCCTTCCTGGCCCTGCTCAGGTCCGGGACAAGTCCTTCAAGTCTAAAGGTGACTCAACCTCTCAAATGTCCACACGGATATAGATAGCAAGATCCAGGCACTGTAGCTTCATTTAAAAACATATTTTATTTTTCCTTGACATTTTCATAATATAGATAGTGTATCTGATAATATCGGACACTCTCCAGAGTCTCCAGTTTGTGTCCTCCCTGCCTTTATGTTTTTTTTCTTCTGTTATTTTTATTTTTTCAAATAGTCTGCTGAGTCTGGTTAGTATTGTCTGCAAGCAGGTGGGCAGCCAATCAGGGGCCACACCCCAGAAGAAAAAGGACTCCTCTTTCCACAGCACCCCTCAGTTGCCAGTAGCTCCTCAGCTAGGAGTGGAGCATGAGCCCACCCCATCCATGGATTCAGGCTGTAGTTAGTGACTGGCTTGATTTTGTAAAGGTAGTTATAGCTTCTTTGAATTCACGAATAGAGAACTGGCTCTTGCTTGTCCTCTACTCTGCGATTCATTTCTGTGTTCATGTACACACACACACACACACACACACACACACACAGTACAATAAAAACAAAACAAACACCAGCTCAATCTTTTTTCCATTTTCTTTATTATTATTAAAAATTTCCACCTCCTCCCCTCCT